>WEIS01095910.1:59709-74560 GCA_013389965.1 Todus mexicanus
AGGAGCTTTGTTAATTTGAAGGTAGAAAAAAGGAGCTTGGGTTTTCCTTAAGGTGCATCGCTTGCAAACCATCACTCACCACCTACCTTGGGAGTCTCCTGGCATGGGAGGGAGGACAGGAGAGTCTCAGAAAGGCACAAAGAAAACAGGATTCTTCACGGGTGTAAAAGACCCTGGCAATTACCTGCCGCTGCCTTTCAGTGCCTCTTTTCAAGTACCGAAAAATCAAGCACATACAACACAAAATGCAAATCCTCTTCCCTTCCCAGCCCCGTACCCACATGCCCTGATCTGGCAGTTTCTACTTCATCACGCAGCCTGAGTATCTTGTGAAGTTTTATATCAATTGTGGCAGATTTTTCGAAGAATTTGAACCCAGGGAAAAACTCATACAGAATTTATATCTACTCCATGAAATACAATATAAGAAGAAGAGGGTGAGCTTTCTGTCTGAGATGCCTGTGAATAAATCTGATGCCTGTGGGGGTGTCTGCGTGAAATATTCACCTCTCACTAATGGAAATATTTTGATTAACAACTTCATTTGCCTTGTAGCAAATGTAACTTTCCTTTTAAATCACTAACAAGTGTCACAAAAGATTTCATTTGCACATTAGCAGGATATTTATAAAGTACTTGGTTTGGGAGTTCCCTCAGCAGGCAATTACAGGCATGTTCTACTTTTTGAACAGTTGCGGTTTGGTTTTTTAATTAGCCTCAAGGTGACATCCAGCACACAAAAACATCCCGCTGAATTCTCCATCAAACTGCTTGTAAGAGTTAAGTTTCTCGTGCTTGCTGTGGCATTACACAGCGGTCAGAATAAAGGTCCGATTTTCATAAACTGAAAACTAGGTAACAAGGGTGAGGCGTGAGACAGCAATATTTATATACAGAATGATTTACTTACGAGTGCACACGAGCCCCAAGTCCAGCGAAGGAGCCTGTTGTAAATCAGTGGAATTCAACTGCTGGCTTTTCCAGTGGATTCTGGGCAGGAAGGTCTCTTAAATCCTTGTCTTTTGTGTTCTAGTCTGTCTCCTGTCCTGCCCCAGTGTTGGCTGGGTGCAGAGAATTCCATCTTTGGCCAGATGCATCTTTATTGATGATCTCGATAAAGGCACAGAATGTATCATCGGTAAGTTCTCAGATGATACCAAGTTAGACGGGAGTGTTAATACTCATGAGGAAAGGGAGGCTCTGCAGAGCGATCTAGATGGGTTGGATCGATGGGCCAACGTTAATGGGATAGGATTCAACAAGGCCAAGTGTTGGGTCCTGCCCTTGGGCCACAACAAGCCCCTGCAGCGCTCCAGCCTTGGGGAGGTGTGGCTGGAGCTGGGGGGCAGAAAAGGACCTGGGGGTTCGAACTGAACTGAAGATGAGGCAGCTGTGCCCAGGTGGGCAAGAAGGCCAGTGGCATCTGGCCTGTGTTAGAAATGGTGTGAGCAGCAGGAGTAGGGAGGGGATTATCCCCCTGGACTCAGCACTGGGGAGGCCACACCTGGAGCGTTGAGTTCAGTTTTGGGCATCGCAATACAGGAGAGATCTCAAGGGGCTGGAGCGGGTGCAGAGGAGGCAACAAAGTTAGTAAAGGGCCTGGAGAATAAATCTGATGAGGAAAGATGGAAAGAGCTGGGACTGTTTAGTTTGAGGAAGAGGAGGCTGAGGGGAGACCTCATCGCTCTCTCCAGCTCCCTGAAGGGACATTGCAGAGAGGTTGGTGCTGGGCTCTTCTCACAGGTGACTGGAGACAGAACCAGAGGGAATGGCTCCAAACTGCAACAGGGGAGGGTTAGACTGGAGAGTAGGAAAAAAAATTTACAGCAAGAGCAGTCAGCTCCTGGAACAGGTTGCCCAGGAAGGGGATTGAATCCCCATCACTGGACATGTTTCAAGGGCGTTTAGATGTGGCGTTGGGGGATACGGTTTAGGGATGAACTTTGCAGAGTAGGGTTGATGGTTGGACTCGATGATCCCAAGGGTCTTTTCCAACCTCAAAGATTCTATGATTCTATTCTATGATCTGTGTGTTACTTGGAAGGAGCCAAGAAGTGCTTCAAACAACATCACACCTATCCTGTGCACAGAGCAGGCTGTCAAGGAAACCTGGTAAGCAGGGACAGGAGGTCCAGAGTCCATGAGACCTCTTAGCATGAGAACAGCCACCTCACCAAGCATGGGCTTGCGTAGCAAAGGCTAAGCAAAAAGAAACAGAAGCCCAGCAGAAAGCTTTGAACAGTAAATCAACAGAGTGCTTGTGGAAAGGAAAGCAGTTGGCCTTGGAAGCTCTGGCTGGGGCATAATGAGAGTTTCCTTGAAGCTCTGAAACTGGGGGCAGTGATACAGTAGCCGGTTTAACAGCAGCTCATGGTCTCCCCTAATAATAAAACAAGTTTTGCTTGGGTATTTATCAAGGGAAATAAACAGCTAATGCTAGCATCCCAAAATGCTGCAAGATCAGGTTAGATTTTATTTTTAAGGAAGTTTTTTCTATGCCTCCTAGCACGTGAGTCTTTGATTTGTGCTTAAAAGCTTCTCACTGCACTCACAAATCCTAGAAACATGTTACCTGCATTCATAATGAAAATATTTTCATATAATCATGATTCAGAGCTTAGGCTTCCTTAAAATTCCCATGCATTCAGTGCTTGTCATAAAAACAAGAGTGAGAAAAGCCAGTTGCCAGTTTGTGTCATTTTTCCATTCTAATGCTCACCCACAAGAGGATTCCTGGCAGACCTTGTGCTTTTACTCCAAAACCACCAGTTTTCACTGGTGTAACAGGTTTGAACCCAGCAGGTGAAGCTGCAGCACAGCACTGGGGGGAGATGGGGAAGAGCAAAGCAGGAGCCAGGACTTAAAATGACTTGAAAAGCAACAGTGCCGATTTGCCGCTTGGAAACTTGTGCCATTTCCTAGTGTGCTGCTTACCTGGTCTAGATCTAGTAAATTAACATCTCATGAGGCTTAACTGTACCATTGGTTTTTCATCTCAGTCAAAGACAAACCTTTTCTAGTGGCCTTTGTGCAACAAAGAAAGGACCCAGGTGGTTGGGGTCCAGGTCTTTCCTACGTGCAAGCCCCCTTGAGATTTTTGCATATCTGTATTTCTGTGTGCTAGCTTTTTGGCTGTGTAATTCCTTGCAGAAGGAGCGGGAATGGAAGAGGTTTATCAGTCCTCTGAAAGCCACAGAAAATGCACCACCACTTTTTTCTTCTTTTTTTTTTTTTTCTGGGAAGAGGCTCTTCCGGCTCCTGCTGCAGCCCAAGCAAAGCTGAGCTAGTGACGAGGAGCAGAGATGGAAACCAATTTAAAAGAGTAGGTATTAGTTTCAGGAGCAAAAAATGTAATTATTGTCAATGTTGGAAAGCCTTCCTCAGGATTTCCAGGAAGGAAGCAAGCGTGTCTGTAAGCGCAGGGCTGTGGAGACTCTCGCAGTAGCGGTTGCACATTTCTTCCGTGACCACAGCATTCTTGGCACTTGTTTTTTTGCCTGGGACTAAGTGTAATTTTATGGATAATGGAACACCTTATGCACAGGGAGGAATAAAACATCTGTGTGAAACTGCTTTTGTCTCAAACCGCTAATTAATTTCAAGCAGATTTCCATCCTTTTTATTGCAAAAAGAGACGTAGCTTGAGGGAGCTGAGCCTTGTGTTTGGATTCACTTAGGAGGTGCTCTCCTTTCCCTGCTCAAGGTTTCTGGGCTTACCTTTGCTGTTCCTGCGCCTACCTCTTGCCCAAGTTGAGATTCAAGAGTAAATTACACAGCTAAGAGATAGCACCTCTCTTCTAAGGACGTGGGAAAATGGAAAGAAGTCTTCAACCAGGTAAATGTATATTTATTAGTGAAGTTTGATAACAGTCTGCGTAAGTGATTTATTTCTCCAGCCAGATATTTCACTTTTTCCCTGTCTTTTTTCTAGGCTGTTTTACCTCTCACTCCCTCGGTGATCATGGCATAGTTTGGGTGACCTGAGCATCTCATCGCTTTTGGAGTGCTATAGAGACTCCCACCTCACTTGGCCGTGCTACAGGGGAAGGGAACCAGGTGACCAATGTTATGACCGTTCATGATGTGCAGAACATCTAGTGCTCCCAAATTCCACTAATGCTTCTCCATTAAACTGTATTTTAAAACACAGCACGTCAACCAAAGTGCACGTTCATATACTTTAATGAGTTGGGTTTATGCCAGAATATACCGAGTTCCCCTGTTCATACGGATAGGACACTAACAACTCCCTTTTGGTGGGTCCAGATAAAACTTTTGACCGTGTGGCTTGCTTGGAGTTGGGTGAAGATTTGCCTCCTCAAAACGTATAATTTTTATTTTTCTTTTCTTCAGTAAATGAAGGCTGTGGAAAATCTCCCGTGGTAAGTGTATTAACAAGAATGACTCTGTGGAAATTTGGCCAAACACACTTAAAGCTGGTTGAAACCGAAAGAAGATGGTCTCGGCTTTGTCCTGTTGGACGGGGATCACACAGCCCCTGCAGGGACTGTCAGGGGTGGGCAGAGGGACCCGGCCCCATCAGTACTAATTGCTTTCTGGAAGCTGCTGTTTCCAGCATTAACACACACCTCTGCCAAAGCTCATAGTGAGGAAAGAGGGGAGAGAGGAGAAGAAATCCGTTTCCATCTGCTGCGCTGGTGCCTTTCACCTCTGCTGTAGTAATTGTTCTCATCTCTGAGAGGGCTTGGAAGGTGCCAGGGGAGTAATAATAAGGGTCTTCTGCTGTGCCATGGATCTCTGTGGCTCAGACATGTCCTCAAAGAGCTCACAGCATCCTCTTGCACTCACCACTGTCCTCACAAAGGTTGACCATGTGGTTTAAAATTAAAATTTACGTCTAAATCCCATTCCTTACTTGCCTTTATAGACATAGAGGGCTTCGTAACTGTAAGGAGAGGTCTTGTAATCACTAAAAGGGGTTGATGGGTGGGAGGGTGTCCTCCCAAGGTAACTGCTGCTGAGAAGGAATTTGCATTTGTCTTGCTGACTCAGGGGGATTTCAGCCAGTGCTTCAAGGACTGCTATGAGAAGTGCTTCTGTAGAAAAATACAGAAGGGATTCACTCATTCACGTTAGGAAAAATTTCTTCCCTGCAAGGGTTNACTTAGCTGCCCTAACTGCTTATGCTTCAACGCTTTGCTTCTGAGTTACTGAAGCACGTGCTGAAAAATACTTGGGCTAGAGGAGAAAAAACCCAGAAGGTTCATAGCTGGTTCGTTTTCAACTAGAAAAATCCTTAGCGTGTTCATCGGGTAAGTGACTGTTGTTGGATAAATCTTCGCCGCACACAGATACGGTGGCAGAGCACAAGGTGTGTCCCCCTCCAGCTGTTTGGAGAAGCTGAGGACAGTTGCTGTGCCCTGCTGGTAAAGCAAGTCCTACAGGGAATCGTAGAATAAAATGGTTTGGGTTGGAAGGGACCGTTAAAGCTCATCCCAAATTACTGTTTCCAGCAGCCCTTGAATGGTTTGCATCACTGAGGTTCTTTTTGAGAGTCTTGACCATGCCCACTGCTTCTGCCGGGTAGGATGATTCTGAAGCAGTAATACAATAGACACAACCAAGCTTTTCAAACCAGCCACAGGGTTTTGGATGGAGGACACATCCAACTTTCCTGTACTGCCCAGCTTTATGTCCCAGAAGGTTTCCTTGGCTGTGAGCAGCCACCTGTGTGCTTCTCCCTGAGCACTGGCATGGGTTAGCCCGACATCCTCTAACCCTGCTTGGGCTCCCAGGACCTCCTAAGAAACTGAGCTGTGTGAAATATGAAGCAGTTGGATTTGCTTTTCTGCATCTCACAGCTTGCTCAGCCTGGCTGTCGGCTGTCTCCATGTTACACTTCTGTCGTTTGTGTTAACTTCTAAGTCAATCTGAGCTGGGGGATTATAGCTCCCCTGCTGTGGTGTGGAGCGCGGATGAGATCCCGTGTACTCAGCTGAAGCTACATGCTCAGCTAGCGGGGAGCTAACATGCTCTCGAGACTCTGCTAACAAAATTAAGGCAATTACAAATCACAGAATCATTCAGGTTGGTAAAGTCATAGAGTCCAACTGTTAACCCAGCACTGCCAAGTCCATCACTAAACCATGTCCTTAAGTGCCACATCTTTTATATGCCTCCGGGGACTTTTATATCCCTCCAGGGATGGTGAGTCCATCACTGCCCTGGGCAGTCTGTTCCACGGCTTCACAACCCTCGCAGGAAAGAATTTTTTCCTAATATCCAACCTAAACCTTCCCTGGTGCAACTTGAGGCCGTTTCCTCTTGTTTTATCACTTGTTCCTTGCGAGCAGAAACCGACCCCACCTGGCTCCAACCTCCTTTCAGGGAGTTGTAGAGAATGAGAAGGTCTCCCTTGAGCCTCCTTTTCTCCAGACTAAACAACCCCAGCTCCTTCAACTGCTCCTCACCAGACTTGTGCTCTAGACCCTTCACCAGCTTTGCTGCCTTTCTTTGGACATGCTCCAGCACCTCAATGTCTTTCTTTCCATGAGGGGCCCAAAACTCATTTTCTAATGGTTGTTTACAACGTTCAAGTTTATTGTCAACAATATATTGTAACGTATTCAAGCTCCTTTGATATTCATTCGAAATGGCTCAACAAGAACCCTTCCTCTGGGCATTGCCTGCCAGATGAAACTAGACTTGGGGGAAAAAATGGGTCCTCTCTTAGTGGTGACAATTTTCTTCTGGTTTAAGGAAACTGAGCTTGAATCAAGAAGGCAGGATCTGTCAGCTGCTTGCCAGCAGCACAGAAGAATATGAGCACCAGAACCGATTTCCAAGATTTTAAGCATCCCTACATATCTCCCACAACGACAATCATGTCAGAAACCAGAGCATGAAAATACAAATGTCAAGCGAAAGGATATAATTTTTCATGCCTGGCTGAACCCAAATACCCTGATCTCCCACTACAATTTCACTCCTGTAAGTAGTGCGGAGAACTTCAGTTAGGGAAAGTTATTCACGGCAGGAGTTGGAAGCACGATAAAAGGCTTACGGAGCATTGCCTAGAACTTGTGGAAGTCTAAATGTGTGGTGCTCAGCTCCTTAAATATTCAGCTTGCATGTGAAGCTTGTTTTATTCAGGCTTCTTTTTCCTCTCCCTCTTACACACACCAGGTGTTTTGCTGCTTCTGCACCTTGCAGCGGTGGGGGAAGCTGAGCAGCAGTGTAATCTGCCAGGAGAAGCCCCCTCACAGCTTCCCAAACAAGCATCTGACAGTATCGGCCAGTTTTGACTTTCCCTCTGCATGGAAAACCCTCCTTCATGAAATGATAACTCAGATTCAGACAGGTGTGCATCTGGCAAATCGGGTATGATAGTGGTAGTGGCTGAGTCTCAGAACTGGCTTTTCTTTCACACGCTGGGGCTTCAGGAGCCCCATCCTACAGCGTCATGCAACAGACAGAACACGTCACAGGTGCAGACTTTGCACAAACTGCAGAAAAAAAGGCTCTTCCCCTTCTGAGAATAATTTTCCTATCATTTTTCCATGTTTTGGGGTCCCTGCAGGACCAGAGACCCCAGGAAAGGTAGCTCATGGCCTTCAGACAGTCTGACAGTCGGGAGCTGATGAGGTTTTCTTACTGTTTCTTCCCCATGGAGGAGCTTTGAAGGGGAAGAGCCTCTCTTGCAGCCACCACGTGCTCCATCCACAGCTGCTGTCAGTTACTTGCAACAAGTAGCCCCTCTAAACGAGTATTTCTTGCTTCAAAAGACGGAAAAAATGGAGTGTCATGAGAGCCCCTCGCCTGTGTTCAGGGGACAAGCCCACTATGCAGGAGCAGCTGCTGTTACCAGCAAAGAGTCACCAAAGAGGACTGAGGTGTTTGTGATGAGATGATGGGCTGGGGAAGTATGAGGATTAATTCAAACATCTCCACTGATGTGATTTAATACTGCCCAAAGTCCCCAAGCAATAATAAGCTGAAGTTAAACGTTTACATCTGCAAATGTGGCTCATAGAGTGATTTTTATCTACTTCCCTCTTATCTTTCAGGCACTCACTGGGGGAGCTGAGACAAAGCCAGATCTCGTGGCACTGATGGAGCTCGCACCCAGCTCGGGTTGAGCTCCTGGGACGCAGGGAACACGCACAGAGCTGTGTATGGAGGTCAATGCTCACTTTGCGCTGCGGGAGAGCGACTGGCCCAGCCCGAGCTGCCTGGACCTTGCCTGTTCACAGCCTAGTCCCAACAGGGGGCCTGCCACGCTCACGGGTCCTCTCCCAGTGCCATGGGTGGGCAGCGCTGGTGCGTCGCTCCCTAGGACTCATGCCCGTGGACTCCCTAGGACTCATGTCCGTGTCTTTCTTGTGCTTGATTATAATATGTAATTAATGAATTACCTTTAATCTTAATGATAATCTTCAATTATAATCTATTTAGGTGTGCTCCCTAAAAGCCTGAGGCTTGTTGGTTTTCAGCTGGGTGGAGTTATCGTGGTGCTGACGTTCCTTTGAGGAGCAGGTCTTGGATTTCGAAGGCAGAAGAGAGGTATTAAATGCATTTATCTCAATGACAGCTCTTCGGGGTTGATTCAGAAAGGGGAAATTCTAATTTCAAAAATTGGAATAGGATCAAACAAGAGGGAAATGTCACTCGTTCACAATAACACTGCTGCCAGGGGTCCCTTCCCTGGGAAGAAGTGGTCGTACTGCAGGGGATGGGAATGTGGGACAAATCATCCCTTTTCCAGGTCTCTCCTGCTCTGCATTTTTATACTGTGTAGTTATGTCTTAGAAGGTTCTTGAGCCAGGCTACAGGCCTGGTGAGGAGTAAGGTGCCTTTGGACACCAGGGGAGCAGCAGAGATGCGTGCTGAAAGCACCAAAGCCATTTTCCACCAGTCTTTGCTGGGAGAAAAAACCCCACAAATCCAGATAGTTGTGCTGGTTTCTCTTTTTGCTTCATTGCTGACCTTCCGCTAGAGTTCTTTTCCATCCTTCCTGATGAGAGTAAAGAAATAATACTCTTGTCCTGAGACCTTTGCACCTCCCCACCTTAATTTAGAACTAATTGATGCTAATTATATTAATTTAGGATTAATTTATATAGAACAAGAGCTCTGTTACGCGCGTGATATGATGATTTTTCCGATTTTGCTGGTAATGCCCCTGCTCTCTAGGTTGGGCTGGGACCCGTGCCTGGGGTCGCAGCACCTCTTGCCCTGCGATGCGGTCGTGGGTGCTGGGGTCACCCTGGGGACACACTCGCCCTGTCTTGTATGGCATTCAGCTTACATTTTCAGGACTAAGTTGGAGGTATATTAAGACATATTTTGAAGCCAAAGCACATCTGAGTTGATCTATTTTATTTTAAAAATCCTATTCTGCTGCCGAACTGATGCAGCTGTGGCGTGTCCAGAGATGGGTGCCAGGGGCTGGGGCTAGGGCCAAACTTTTCTTCAGTTTGGTGAAGTTTAGCTCCATTTTAGCAATGGCCACAAGATGGCACAGAGCCCCTCCTAGTAAGATGTGCATGGGATCCCCAGAGAAATATTTTTCCAGGTTGCCTGGATCCAGGTTGAGTGAAGTCTGCGTGAAAATGAAATCCAGGTGCGATGCTTCAAGCTGGTCCTGGCATGTGCCAGCCAGGCAGACAGTAGCCTACACCCCATTTCGTTTTGGAGAGTTTTGTGGGGCACCAGGAAAGGCAATCCCCAGGGATTCTGCAGGGTGCTCAAGGGCAGGAACTCAGCCAGCCAAGGAGATGACGTTTCTGTTGGTAGAACAAGTGGCTGCACTGCAGCTCCAAATCTGGCATTAGCAGCTGGACTCCGTGCAGGCAGTTTCGCTGCTGCACCACCAGGTTGAGTGTTGAGTATCTGTGCCCAGGCAGAACCCAAAAAACATGTTTCCTACACAAATATTTTGATAATGTCTGGGAAGGGGAAAGGGATCCGGTTCCTATCTTATCTCACTTATTAATGATGAGAGGTAATAATCCTCCAGATGGACTAATTAGCCAGTGAAAATACGGTAATGAAAATAAGCCCCATTGCCAGGATTTGCAGAGATACGATCTACACGAAATAAGAGGCTTATGTGAATAGCGATTATTATTTTGTACACGGCTCTTTCTTGTCCCATCTTTTCTGATCTCAGCAAATCACAGTATAATTAATCACAGAGGATTAAACGCTGCAGAGAGAGGACTGGGAAATTATGTAGAAGCAACTCTCTGATTGGTTTTGACTTAAAACACACTTGGGTTATCGGTCACAAAGAACATATTGTCTGCTCCGCTACCTACCTGCCAGCTCTTTCTTGCTACTGTTGGAAACCAATGTGCTTTCCCCAAATGTTTAGCGGTCCGACTGCTTTCTGCGTGTCTCCTGGCATTGCACAGCCAGACTTGTGTGGATTTGAAAGCAGATCCCTGGTTCTTTGGGACATGTGTTGGGAAGGTTGGGATGCTCTCCTGCATTGTCCATCCTTGTTCACAAAACACTGGTAGGGGTCAACCAACCAGCTGCAGGTTACGGCCAGGTCATCACTGGGAGATCAGCCTCAGTTCCTCCAAAAGCCCCTTCTCTAACCGCTCGTAGTTGAACATTTGATGCGTGTGAAAGATCATTTGATATTATTGGTCTTTTTGCTGCTGCAGTCTCTGACGATATCTCATCTTTATTCCCCGAAATCAAGCCTGTTAGCTAATGAGCTTTCTAATGATTGTGTGATTCCCATGTGAACAGTTGCTACTCTGTTATAAGTGGGGATGCTTAGAACAGACTTTTCTGTTTGGTCCTTCCACTGACTGTGGCTGTGACTTGCTAAAAAACTCCCATCTAAGAGCTAGACAAACTAGACAAGGCCATTTATTGGATTACCAGCTTATTTGCTCACCTCTTTCTTTATAGAGGTGAGCACCTGGAGCAACCAGGGTGTTTTGGGGCACTTCACTACACCCAGCCAGGCCCCAAGAGAAATTCCGGACCTGTGTAACTCTTTTTTTGTCCAGACACAAGTACTTAAATGTCCTCCAGCACATCTGCACTCCCCAACAGTTCAGTCTAAACATCTTAGAGCACACTACGGTGAATGTTATGCTGTGTAGCTCTGATTTTTTTCAGGAGGGGATGCTGTGTGTGTGAGGAAAGCACAGGCAGGTTCCCAAAGTGTTTGCTGGGTGTGCTCGGAGTTTCAATTTCTGAGGATTTTCCCATCTCCAGGGACCGTATCTTGTCCTCCCAGGCCACTGCTTTGCCATGCTTCACTGCAGGATCCAAGGACCTCGTCCTTGTACGTCCCCAGCACGCAGCATCTACAGGGCTGGGCTTTCAGGCAGCTCAAGGATGACCAGAGGAGTCTCTGGAAATGCACTATCTACCTGCATGCACCACTCTGTTATGATGTTTTTCTTGATAGTAAGTGTTAGATATGTATCTGTCTCTGCAAGCGGCACCCAGGGCTGCTGGGAAAGAGTCAGTGGAAAAAAACTGTACATGCTACAGTCTATAAGCCTCTATCAGATAAGGTACGTTTGAAGTTGTCTAGCTGTAAAACGTCTAGCAGATAATGGCCTTTACTGCCCTAGAAACCTGCAGTATTGTTGTGTGCCTGGCAGGCTAGGAAATGGAGATAAATGGTGGGTTACGCCCCTGAAAGCAACGCATCCCGCTGCGGTTCAGGTGTCATTTTTCTTATTGGTAACTGGCCCAACAGCCTCAGCCTTCTGCTGAGCTGGGGGCCCTGCCGTCAACTGCACCAGAGGAGCCTTGCTTTCAAACCATGACGCTCACTGAGCTGATAAATGACCAGTTCAAACAGGTGAAACGAAAAGTGTGAGTTTCTCCGGAGCCCGGTGTCACTCACACCAAATACTTGTGGTATTGATGGGAAGGGCTGTCAAACAGACCTCAGATGAGCCAATTTCCCTTCTCTGGCTGCATGAAAATTAATCTGAGCCTGTGTTTCCCCTAATGTCAGTAAGACACTCTGGCTTAAGGTACCACAGATGAGTTTCAGCACATGCCACAGCAGACTCCCATTAGGTTGGGAAGACTACACTAGAGAGTATTAAATCAACAAGACAAAACCGAGGGCTGTAAACTCTGGCATTTGAAATTTTATAAGCAGAGTGCTGGCTGCAAAAGATCTGTCCTGAAATATGAAAAAAAAAAACAAACAAACCAATAAATCTCAGTCCTGGATGCTCGTGATTTGGTGGGGCTGTTGGATGAGGCTTGTCATACGACATTGGGCACTGGTCGCTACCTACTGGTAGGGCTGTTTGTGCTGCTTGTGCTTTGACTAACACCAGTGATGCCAGTGTTTTCAGAACTGGGGATCTTAAACCTCGAATTGTTTCATGCAGGAATGACTTGTACTGTGTATGTATAGGACCTGAAAATAGCCCCGACTGAGTTTAGGACTTCAGGTGCTCCTGTGTTGGTGTGTCTGACTGCCTCCTACCCGTGTAGGGGTGGAACATTTCCCTGGACAGGGGCTTGAGGCTGTGGGAACTGTAAGTACCTAAATGTCAAGAGGAAATGTCGATCTTACAAGGACCTGGCCACACACTGAGCCTCGTTCAGACACTATTTTTCCCCCTGAATACAACCTTCTGTGTTGTTTGAGCAGCCAACAGGATGATCAGAAGGACTGTAGGATTAATTTCCCACAGAGATACTGCAAAATAGGCCGCAAGCAAAACGAAGATCAGTAGTCGCTGTTTGGAGGTAAAGTGATGCAATGATCTGGTATCAGGAAAGTGGATCAAGCAGAGATTTCCTGTGACAAAGGGTTTCTGGTGAAATGAATGTAACTGAGTGGAGGAGGAGGGAGGAACCACAACTTTCTGAATTAAGTACATAAAAAAGCTGAGCAAATAATTTCTTCCCTGTTCAAGAAGAGGACATGGTTGTGCTTGTATGGACTGGCCCCAGGTATTTCTAAATGAGGATTGAGGTTTATGCAGGTGTTGAAGTGTCACTCTGGATTGAAGCTAGTGTAAGAGGGAGCAAAATATAGCCTGTATTTGGTGCAAGGTGCATGAATTTGGAAAGGTCAAAGAAAAATGTGCTTAGAATAGTCCTGGAGCAGAGGGCTTCCCTCAGAGTGGTGGTTTCTGCTGCAGAGAAGCAGTGCTCTGCTGCTCAAAGGCAGCTTAGAGACACCACCCCCCCCACACACCCTTCTGCAGTAACCTTTAGCAGCAGTGGTGAGTAGAGGAGTGATTGAATATCTTCGTTTAAATGCCCCAAAGACACTGTTTCAGTGAAAGGAATAAGGCACAATTGAGGGGCTTTTGGACAGAAGCAATTGTCTGAAGTCACATCAGCAATTTGCAGCATCATGCGTGTCCCCAGAGGTTCACAGGTTTGCTTTCTGTAAAGTATTGCAGCAGAGGGTGAATTCTGAGAGCGCGTTTTAGACAGTGACAGTGGCAGATTTGCTCAGAAACCTCAGGTTTCAAGTGGGGATTTCTCATGAGCTTCTATGTGCGCAGCGGGTTTGACGTCAGCAGCAGATGGAGGTTCCCAGCAAGTAACCCCAAAATGTTATCGTCCCATGAATGATTAGCACTGGGCTGCGTGGCGCAGGCACGTTGCTGGGAGACATGCTCAGGGCTTTAACTAGTCTCAGGTCTCTTGAAGCAACTGGACAAGTACCAGCAGAGTCATTCACATCACTATGTTCCAGTGACAGACCCTGCTGAATAAAGAAGTCAGGAGATACCTATGATTTTTCCTGAGGAGCAACCTTCCACCGGAGATGATCTCCAAAAACACCAGTACTGCCATAAATGAGTATTTAAAACAAAAGTATGTAAAGCATTAAAAAGAACAAGGAGAGGTAAAGGGGAGCACCCAAGTAAGTGGCTGTTATGGTTATCGCAGGAACAAAAGCTGGGCATGTCTTGAAGTTATTGACTAAGACAAAGTGAAACCCTGCCTTGAACCGACAGAAGATGGCACTGAAGAGGGTGTGTGCTTGTTTATCTGCAGGCTCAGCGGCCCTATCACTAGCATCTGGAAAATGCATCATGGTCAGATCTTTACACAGAGAAGCTGCTTTCCTGCGTAGGAGGTTGTGGTGAAGGGCTATCGCACAGAAGAAATGTAATGGAGCAGAACAGACGAAGCCCCAGCCACCAAATGAACTTTGTAGTTAAATGGGATCCAACACAACTTTATAGGCTTCGTGGTTTTCCCTTCCTCATGTGCCCCTGATGCCTGCTGCTTGCTCAGTGCTGAGGAGGGCTGGGAAGGAGAGTGGTCACCACCACTGGATCCCGTCTTTTTGGCCAAATTTCCTGCTCAAGTTTTGTTTCTGTTTTTCTAGACACATCAGAGGTCTTCAAGTGGAGGCCCATAGAGGGCATGTGCATGCTGGCAAAACTGTTGTGTTGTCAGGGCTTGGAACGGGAGGCTTTTGTAGCACTGAACTGTCGTGCTGCATTTAATCCTCACTGGTGATGAGTGGTTGGACGACACGGAGTGAAATGAGTGATTAAGAGTGAACATGATTTGGAGCAAATCAGTGGCTCTCTGTGAGTGCGCTGCTTTCAGCTCTGCTCCCTTGCTTGTTCTGACTGTGAAATACTGAAAGACAAGGTATCCAAACTCAAAATTCAATTCCAGTGGCACAGCTGAACTTCCCAAAACACATTTTCCTTGCTTTGTGTCTGTGGAAGGGCGAAATAAGCCCATCTCCCAGAGCCTGTGTTCATTGGCCAAGTTCATGTTCTTTTTGCTCTTCTGTTTTAATCTCTGAGCATAATATGTCACCATAGCTACAGAACAAGGAAATATTGACATTTATTTATATGCTTATACATTTCCCTGTCCAGCAAAGCAAAGTAAACATAAACAACTTCAT
>WEIS01095913.1:0-10902 GCA_013389965.1 Todus mexicanus
TTGTCACCACCACCTTGTCACCGCCACCTTGTCATCACCGTTTTGCCACTACCACCAAGCTCAATAGCTGGAATAATCCCAAGGTCTAACAACATCCGATTGAAATACGCAGCTTTAGAAACCAGAACGATTTTCATTTTCGCTTCCCTCTCTTTTCCTCCCCCAGTTAATTGAATTCCAGAAGTATACCATCACCTGATGTTGTCCCCAAGTTTTCTCCTATCTACTTGATCTCCAGCTAAATTACACACACATCCCCACTCCACCCCCCCCCAGCCCAATTAAAGAACAGAATGATATTGCAGCGAGCAGGAATACCGCTAATCTTCCGGTAGATTGTGGCTTATGAAAGTGATTGAAAGGGTTGGAAAATCACATTACTCGAAGGAGGTCAGCCTCTGAGTTGTAAGGAGCATTTTTCTTTTTTAATACGCGGCCGCTTCCATGCTAATCATCTCTCAGGGGTCAAGACCTGCGTTAACCAGCAGGAGAAACTCCTGCGTGTCCTTGGGTTTAATGCCGGTTTGAGAAGAGCTGAGGAGAAAACGACGGATTGTTTTTGCATTCGGCAACAACTCTCTTGGTCTCGGAGGGGAAATGGGTTTGCAGGGAGAGGGAGGAAGGATGGCGATGGCTAATGGGCTAGTTCCAGGCATGTGCACAATAAATTACCTTGCTCATCATCTTTGTGCCGGGCAGGGGGCTAAGTGCCTTTACTGGTCACCGAATGTATCGCATTAACCTGCTGCATACAGTATGTGTCTGTTTATCCTGCCAATTACTGCAAATCTAATCAGCTTTAGCTGGGTAAAAATAGAGCCAGTTTCCGTGTGGAAATCAAGAGGCACAAAAACAGCAGCAGAGAAGCTGATCCCGATCAAGCGAGCACATGGGAGGGAAGATTCGCAATGCTGGGTGCGTGAAATGCGTTCTGATGCTTTCTTCCTTGTGGCCAGATGGATCTTTTTTCCTCCAGGCCTATATTCTCTCGAGCACCCATCAGGCAGCCTGAAGGAAGGAAGGAAGGAGCTGGGGAGTGTGGAAACCGCAGGCAGGCAGGCAGAGACCTCCTCCGAGCTCTCAGGAGCAATGGAGCAGGGCTGCAATCAGCTGGAAGGGACAAACGAGTCGAGTGGGATTCAGAGGAGGCAGAGGCGTGCACGGGGTGTTGTGCAGAAGGGCGATGAGCAGGTAACGCAGGTCATTTGGTGTCCAGGCTGGGGGAAAAAGCCACGTTGCCGCAGGTTTTGGTAAACTAGTAGGTGGATGATGGCCAGATTTGAATTCCTAGATATGGTAAAACCCATCCAGGAAGTGTTTTGGGTAAAATCAACCTGCTGTGCTGTGCGAAGACCCGCGGAGAAAAAATACGAGGAGAAAAGGAGCAGCACTTGGCTCCGCAGGTGGCATCTCATTGCCCTTCCATCCCTCCCTCCTTCCATCCCTCTGTGATGTCTGCCGAAGGACAGAGGTTGCTTTTGCCCGCTGTGCTCTTGGACGCTGAAAAACAAAGCCAATAGAGAAAACAATGGGATTTCTCCCCAAGATGTCTCATTTCCCCTTTTATTTCACTGGCTCGCCCTACCACAAACGTGTGTCAAGCTGTTTGTTGGTGATAAACCCCAGATCCTCTTCACGGTCACCGCTCTGCAAGGCACAGCCTGCCACGCCGAGCGGCCCCGCTTTGCCTTTCTCATTCCAGGTGGCAATCTTCTGCAGTCGGCAATTCCACAGAATTATTGGAAGGGATTTGGCTTCCCCAGCCACCCAGATCTCCTCGTGCTCTCCACCCTGCTCTCGTGGAGGGCTGGCATGCCCCTTGGCACAGCACAAAGACCCGAGGTGCCTCATTTCCCAGAGCTGAAAGATGCTTGTAAATAAACCCGAGGTAGCCGGTCTTAACCAAACAAAATGTGGCCTTCGTTTCGAGCCTCTGAATTTGGATGTCTGAGACCGAGGAGCGGGAACGCTGCCGATAATTAAGGGACATCTGTCACCCGCGTGTTCCTGCTGGTTTTGTCAGGAAATGCGGCTGACATAATGTGAAGGGAAGAAACCTGCTTCGGAAAACGACTTGGCACGCTGGGTTCCACCTTCGGCTCTGCCACGGGAAAAGGCTGCTCCTGCCCATCGAGGGTGGAAGGGGCCAGAGGAGATAACGTGGGGCTCCTCAACTTGCCCGCCTGACGTCCGAACCTTTGTAAACCTGGCAGCAAAAGCCACGTCTGCTCCCTCTGTCCCACCTCAGTCTTCAGAGAGGTTTCAACCTGTGTGAGATTTTAAAAAATGAACAACTTGGAGGGGGTTTTTTTGCTCATTATGAGGATGTTTGGGGTGTTTTCTGGGAAGAGCTTAATTTTTCTGGCTTAGCAGCTATAGAAAGTCCCTTTTCAAATAAAATTTAAAGCTCTCACAAGGATCTCAGGACTTCTGGAGCTGAGGGTCGTGAGTATTGGCCCAAACAGCTTTATTTTCTTTTTCTCAAGCTCCCAATGGACTGAACACCACCATTTCTGGGCTTTATTTTCTTTTTCTCAAGCTCCCAATGGACTGAACACCACCATTTCTGGGCTTTATTTTCTTTTTCTCAAGCTNTGAGGGTCGTGAGTATTGGCCCAAACAGCTTTATTTTCTTTTTCTCAAGCTCCCAATGGAGCGAATACCATTTCACCAATGGGGAAACTGAGGCAGGGCCTAACAACACTTTTTACCAAAGGTGACCCAGAAAGGCAGCACCGCAGCCAAGCATTGACCTTAAAACCGTGGCCGCTCAGGAATCAACCGGGTAATGAAGCAGTTTGGCACCTGATTAGAACGAAAGGATTACGCTTTCCGTTTCATGGGGAGGCTGATGCACGAATTTCTCTGTGAATAATGAATGTTTGCAAACGCTTCGAGCACGGCGAACGGGGAGGACGGTGTGTTTCCCTGCGCTCAGAATGCCAGTGGCAGCAGTTCCCAGAATTGTTTGGGCTGGAGCGATAGCGATTTATAATTCATAACAAAGAAGAAATGCCTCTCGCTGAAGCAAGAAGGCACGGCGATGGAAAAAAGTTGGCATTACTCATATTCTTTATACTCGTGTTCATTTTTGTGAAATACTGTCACACAAGGGCGCTCAAGGATCTTTTTTTTTTTGTTTTCCTTCCGGAGCAGGTAAACAGCTGTGGAAGGATTAATAACATATTTGGAGTAGTTTTTTCAAGCAAGGTTTCGTAGAGGATTTAAACAGGTGCACTCTGCAGTCTGGAATGAAGTGTCTAAACTCTTTAAACACGCCAAACTCCGTTGCTTCCCAAAAGCCGGAGTAGAAGGCAATCCTACACATTTTATCCGTTTGTCTTTAAAGACGAGGAAAAAAAAGCAAAGCAAAGCAAAGCAAAGCACAAAACAAACCCCGCTCGGAACTCAAAAGCCAGATTCACGGGGTTTCGAGATCTGCTTAAAGAATCAGCAAGCGGGATTCAGGAGCAGTTAACAACAGACTGTATTACATGGTACCTATTAACATGGGATAATCCAGGAGGCAAAGAAAGGGTGAGGGATAAAGGAACGTCACCCTAGAACAGCGAGACGTTGAGAAATCAAGCCACGAGAATTCTAAACCACCAGATTAACTCAGCTGTCGCTGTCAAGAGACATCCCGGGCACAAAGCATGGCAGGGATGAAGAAGAAACAGGTATTTGAGGGTTTTCGGTGATGAAATGCACACCTTGGTCCCAGGAGTGTGTGGTGCTGGTAAATTCCAGCTCAGAACTCCTCTGAAGTGGGGGCGAAAATGGATTTGGAGTGAAACTCATCCCAGAAACCACAGGATGAATGGGGCTCCCTGAATGAAGTGGAGCTGGAGGTTTCCTTCCTTGTCCTTCATCTTGTTCACTCTTTACCCAGTTTTATTTTCAGCCAGGAATAAAATTTTCCTTGGGCTTCCGCCTCCTAGAAATGCTCTTCTTCTCACAACCACCTCAAGCTTCTCCTTTACCCTCTGCACATATTTTACCGGTATTACCTGACCCTTCCCTTCAAACTTCCTTCGTGATTAAAGTCACCAGGATTTTCGAGAGTCTGTGAATTTTGGGTGGTTAGTTCTGGAGAAGGTCTCAGGCTGCAAGTCAGAGCCAAATTAATACCAAATTAATACCAAATGAATATTTCTCATTTATGTTGAATGGCTCAGGGCCTCCCACCTTCCTTAGGAAACTGAAGAACATAGAGGGGTCTGAATTTTCAGAAGAAGGGGCCCAAGTCAAACACCGGAGGGAAAAATCTCCAAAGTTATTTGTTGAAAGTGAAAATTTGGAAGAAATTGGCTTTGAAGCCACATGCAGGTACCCAGCTGATTACCAGAGCTGCTGAGCACTCACTTTTGGTCTTCAGCTCTGGATATATTGATCTTCTGTGCTTGCCTGTAGCTCTGGAGTGCTGCAGAGCATCCTTTGCTCCTACTGACATGCTGGCAGCACTCAGCCCCGTACAGGATCCGTCCCTGGAGCTGTGTACAAACCTCCCAAATTGGAACAGCCTGCTTTCCCTGCTGGGCAGAGGGGGCCAGAGGGGCACGTCCCAAAACAAGGAAATCACATCCTGGGAGAAAAAAAAACCCGAACCATCTGCGATGAAATCCTGGCCCAGCTGAAATCAATGAAGGTTTCGCCATGAGTTTGAACCGGGCTGGGATCTTGCTCCGTCTGCATCAGGCGTCTGTTCCGGTGTCCCAAAAAGACCTCTTATAAACAAGAGCAGGCTGCCCATGGTTTTCATCAGTCTCAAGTATTTCCTATGTTTATTTTCTTGGCCAAGCCCCAGATTTGCCAGTTGCTGTACTGTACACTTTGCTGGCCTCCGCTCCCTCCCATGTAGTCAGACATCGGGATTATTTTCCCTTCTGCCCCTAAATTGCCGAGCTGCGCCACTCTGAGGCATTGGTCCCACCCCATGCTCCTCCCCAAATACCTCCGGTTTATATTTACCCCACAAAATGCTTCAGGATCCTTTCGGGAGGAAAGACGCTCCAGCAATGTAAGAGGACACCATCCTCCGGTGGCTCTTTCCATGAGGATGTGGCTGCAGCCTGGCGGTTTTGCTATTCCCGTCCTATGAAATCAGAGCTACAAGAAGAGGGACTGGAGACTCGGGCACAGGTTTTCTTCTTGCCCCTTGGCCACAGCAGCACAGGAGCAGCTGGAGATGGGCGGCCCATAGAAGTCCTCCTGAGCTCCACATGGACTAAATGCGAACCGCCATCCTCGTGGCACCAAGGAAACCACCACGACCAAAAGGGTGGCCTCAGCAAACGCCAGCACTTGGTGGTTTCTTGCAAAAGAATCATGGGTTGACTGCAAAATGTCTGTCTCAGACAAGTCACTTGCTCTTTTACCACCTCTGGTTTTTCATCTGTCAGCTAGAAATTATCGCCGGCACGTGATGCTGACTTTTGAGTCCAGAAGGACCAGCTGCCTCCTAGAGCTGGTGAAAATATGAGGCTGTGTGCTGGCTGCTGCCATAGCCCTCACCCACCTTGTCAGGACACAGAGGCTCCCGCTTTACACTGAAATCTCCGTCAGGAAAGCACAGATCAGTCTTGCTGGTGGGCCTCAGGGTCGGCCCTTCATCCCATCTGCTCTGAGTCACCCACTGTGGCTGGGACAGGAGCAGACGGCTCCAAACCCTCAGCTATGTTGGCTGAAGTCCACAGGAAAAGCTGTCAGCGTGTGACGCAGAGCCAAGCAGCGCTGGGCTTTGGGAGCCAGACACGGTACCTTTCCCTTCCCACCACTGCTATCACCTATCGCTCTTCAGCTTCAGACCTCAGAAAGCTTCATGCTCTTCCATGGTCTCCACTTTCACTTCTTCAAAACACATCTCTGCCCTATAAAACCCACCGTGGAGATGAGGTCCGGGAGAGATCCCAGACATTTCACTGTTGAAGCGCTGGGAAGCGCTGCAGGAAGGTTTCTCTTTTCTGAGGAGGGACTGATGACACAGGAGCCACCTCCTGGCAAGTGTCAGTCACCCCTGGCAAGGGTCAGTCACCCCTTGTTCTTACAAACATCCAAAAGGATGACGCAACCCTGCAGGTCTGCACTTTGAGCCTAACCACCCATGCTCTCAGGCTCTTTGCAAGTCCATCCTATATAGGAGCAATCTAAAGTGGGGAACGCTGGACTTCACCCAAGTCTCCTCAGCATCCCGTGAAGCCCAGTAAAGACTTCTCCCACCCCAGCTGCTGCTCCTGTTCACACACAGCGGTGTGAGGAAGGCTTCGTCTCAGTGAGCTTGCTGTGGGCTGTCACCCACAGATGTGCTTTTGACTTCCAGCTGCCACATCAGCTCTTCCCCTTCCACATTTCACCTTGGCCATCAAGTTGCTTTAGTTGGTCTGGTTTGGGCAGCACAAGGATTGGGTGCCCAAAATGGGCAGGGGTTTTGCTTGGTCCCAAAATGTACTGGACAAAGTCACGTTTCCCCCGATTTCTGGGGTCTGCAGCAACAGTAGGTTCCTGGCACCCTCTAATGGAAAAGAGAAGTCACTGAATTACCATTCCCTGCGCCTGGGAGTCTTGGCTCCTCCATTGCTATTTTTAATCTAATATCACGGTAACAACTTCTCGCCAGGCGCGATACGCCCCGTGCCAGCACGGACCTGCAGAACGTGCTGAACAAATGTCAGGGCAGCTCTGGGGAAGGAGAAGCTGCCCGGTGCTGGCCCCCCAAGCCCTGGAAGTCGGAGCGCAGAGCTTGCTGCTTTACTTATGGAAATGCAAGGCACTAGCTAATCAGCTCTGACATTTGTGTCTCGGTCATGAATTTAAGACACATGCTAGTGGGCTAGTCATGTTACATCGCCTGTGCTTCCCTTTCCCCCTCCTCTCCCTCGGCCGCATGGATAGGGTGGCATTTTCCAGGGTATTTTTCCAAGCTCGGCAGCCTGGAAGCATCTCAAATCTCTGCCCAGGTTAGACTTGGCTCTGGAGCTGGTTTGTAAACAGAATTACTGCTTGAATTATAAGGGTTGGGTGGGTGTTTTGTGGGGTGTTTTTTTTAAGCTTAGCTCTTGCTAGAAAGTGACACCCACAGCCAGAGAAGTTCTGCAGGCAGCCCTCTGGCAGAGCTCTGGAAAGATTTGTCCCCAGGGGTGGTGGGAGACACATGACATTTCGAGGCACGGAAAAAGCCAGGGTGGTGGCAGGCACAGCGATCGTTCGAGATGATCCGGCAGCCTCGTGCAGCCCACGGCCAGGCGCAGGGGACGTCACCCTGCCAGCTTTTGGCATCTCAGGCAGGAGCTTGGCTTCGGTGTGAGGATCCCTAGATGGGCTGTGTGGAAGGACTGGCTTTTCCCAGGGAGGCTCAGTGAGATCCTGCTCCAGGTAAAATAAGGCATTTCTGCCAAGGAAGAGCCTGCCCAGTGCTGACCTGCCAGTATAGAACGTGGAGCATAAGTAGGACCCAGCCCATCAGGCACGCTCTAGTCCTTTACACCCTATCATAGAATCATAGAATGGTTTGGGTCGGAAGTGACCTTAAAGCTCATCTAGTTCCAACCCCCCTGCCATGGGCAAGGACACCTCCCACCAGACCAGGTTGCTCAAAACCTTGCCCAGGCTGGTCTTAAACACTTCCAGGGATGAGGCTTCCACACCTCAGTCTACCCATCCTCACACATCGGTACCCAGAGATAAATAAATTCATTTCAGTAGCTGTTTAACAGAGTCAAATCTCATTTCCAGGAAACATCGATCCACACCAGTCTCGAAGCTCAGAATTTACTGCAGCACACGGGAGGTTTGCAAACTCGGCAGCGCATAAAGTGGCACAAGGCTCCCCAAAACCAACGAAAATGAAAGAAAACACCAAACTGCCCCAAGCCTGGTAAACGTGCTATTACCGACACCAAGACTTTGATGCCCCCATAGCTACCTGCTCATCTTTTGTCTCATCACAGAGAGCAAAAAGACGACAGCAAAGTGCCAGATTGCAACAAAGCACCGGACCTGCATTCCCTGGGGGTTGGCTGAGGCCATTGGATATATTTTACCAGTAAGTTTTTAAGGCATGGATGAGCAGAGACCTGTGGAAGTGAATGCTAGTAGTCAAATTCAGCAGGTCTCTTCTAAAATCCCCTTCAAATCCTTTTACTTTTAGAATCCCAGTTTCCACAGCAACAAGACACACACAGCTCTCTGCGGAGTTTCGGGCTATAAATAAACCCTCGATCTATAGTGGTGATATTAGCTAGGAGGGCTTAAAAAAAATCGCATGTGGTAATGAAGTGAAAGGACCAGCGCTGGAAGGAAACAAATGGAATGAGGAAAAAGATGGTTCCTCACGCAGTTTAGAGCGTAGCTTGGAACAAAGGAAAACCCACAGGACACGCCGGGTGATAAAATCCTGCCTTTTCTGTATCCATTTCCATCCAATTAATGAGACTGGTGCCTTGCCATCTCCATTTTCCATACGTTGAAACTCTTAAAAAAAGGAGAAATGGTCATTAGCTGTTGTTTTTTTTTCCTCAGCCCTGCTGTTTCTGGGGAAGCAATTGAGCACATTTTAACAGTCTTGTGCTGAGTGAACCTTGCCGGTCACACCAGTGACTCCACCAGCTCAGCTTTAGAGAGCGTCCCTATTTAGAAAGGGGCTTCTTCGTGTGCTAACTTTAAACTCGTATTTTAATCCTAATTGCTCGTCTGAGCTGGGAGCATTGGCTGCTGCAGGAGATGCTATTCCACGAGAGGCAGTCAGAGGGCAGGAATTTGGTCTGCTGGATCTAAAGAAGTGCTGTCCTTACCCCTTGACATCAGCCTGTAAACAAAGACGCAATCCCGAAAGGCAAGATAAATATTAGCTGTGTTGGAAGAGAAGAGGAAATTAAATAACTATTCCATGGCATAAACCCAAGCTCGTCAGGGGAGAGGGAACTGGTGGTTTCGAGCTTGCAGAACAGATTTGTATACGGTAGTGAGGAGGAGGAGATGAGGAAGGAGAAGAAAGGAAACACAAATCAAAGAGTTATTTGGAGTTTCCTCTATTACAGACAGAAGAGCCGTGTTATTCAAGCAGATGTACCGCATGTCACCAGCTTTTCGGTGTTTGTTATTTTAAGGATGATCTTAGGAAGAAAATAAATTCCACTCTGAGGCTCCTTCATATCCATTTTAGGCAGTCCGTGGAGAGAAGCCCAAGGAGTGGGGCTGTGGAGATTCCTCCAGGCTGAGCTGGTGGGACGTCCTCTGCTCTCTCCCCAGCAAACAATTGTACTGAATTGCTGGGAAGGAAACCCACCAGTAGCTCCACCTTGGTTGGGGCAGGTTGGGGCAGAAACCCACCATCAGCCCCATCTTGGTTGGGTCTCTAGTCTAAATCTCCCTCTTTTTGCTTAAAACCGTCACCCCAAGAGCAACACCAGCCTCAGGTTTGTTTCTCCTGAAGGTATTGGCTTGCCCAGGGGAAGAGAAGACATAAAGCATGTTATTCTGGTCGCTAACACAAGTGGTCTGATGGAGAGATCGATGCAGACAGCATCGTGGGTTATAAATCAGGAAGAAGGACAAAGCAGTTGGCTACTGAAGCGAGTCTTCCATGAGGCAGCTCCGACAGAGGCACGTGCACCAGTTTGATGTCTTTTTCTAACATCGAGCAAACCTATGTTGTAGGAGATTCTGGGTTGGGAAAGAAATATCACAATCATTATCCTTCTACAGAAAAATAAGTAAAAATAAATGCCCAGTGGCAAGTTCTGGGCTCAGAGTGCAAACATGTAATTACTGCACCTTCTGCCCTTGTGACATTCCTGGATGGATTCGTGTTTTCCAAAGGGCTTTCAAGCTCCTCAGTACCACTTAGTCTGGATACAAAACAAAGCAAAAGGACACACGAGAAACCTTCCCCTTCAGAGAACACATTGGGCATAAGACACATTCTCGGGGACTGATGGTACGTTTCTTTTCCTGCGATTAAGTGATCATCACACAGGACATTTTAGAAGAAGCCCTTTTAATAGAAGATGCAAACGGTTTGAATCAATAAGCAATAGTAGAAGAGAGGGGGGAAAGGCACTGCAGAGGAAGCAGGCACCGGGCCCATTCTCCGAGGGCTCCGTCCTGCTCCCACTGAAATCAAAAGGAGTTCTGGAGTTGGCTGCAGCAGGAACAGGAACAGTCCTTAAGGCACTAATTAGTCCAGCTGGCTGAATAATGCAGAATGAACAGTTCATTCAGCTAATTTCATCTCTTCTTCCAACCATGAATTGCCCGTGAACCAATCCCAATTTTCTCATTTTGGTTGTCATTCAGAAGTTATTTGTGGGTTTCTTCAGGAAATCACACCCAGCGCGCAAAGCCAGCACGCATCGCAACATGGAGGCGTTGGAAGTTTGCACAGAGGTGTTTGAAGTGTGGGCCAGGCAGGTGGGGTAGGAGACATTATCTCCCTTACCTGAGCTGATATCTTGGAATGATAGACTGGTCTGGGTTGGAAGAGACCTTTAGAGGCCATCGAGTGCAAACCCCCCTGCAGGGAGCAGGGCCATCTGCCACTAGAGCAGGTTGCTCAGAGCCCCCAACAACCTCCCCTGCAATGGGGACAGGGATGGGGCAGCCACCACCTCTCGGGGCAACCTGGGCCAGGCTCTCCCCACCCTCAGCACCAACAAATTCTCCCTTCTCTCCACTCTCAATCTCCCTCTGTCAGTTCCAACCCATCCCCCTTGTCCTGTCCCCCCAGGCCCTGCTCCAAAGTCTGTCCCCATCTTTCTGCCAGGCCCCTTGAAGCCCTGCAAGGCCCCCAGAAGGTCTGCGCGGAGCCTTCTCTTCTCCAGGCTGAACCCCCCCAGCTCTCCCAGCCTGGCCTCCCAGCAGAGGGGTTCCAGCCCTCCCAGCATTGCTGGGGCCTCCTCTGGCCCC
>WEIS01095913.1:16371-28299 GCA_013389965.1 Todus mexicanus
CGCCCGGCCGGGACTGCTCACCCAGCGCGGGATCCCTCCGCCGCTTAACGCCGGGGTGCGCGCGCGGCGGCGGCGGTAGCGGCGGCGGCGCCGTCGTGGTGTCCTTCCGCCCGCTCGCCTCTCTCCAGCCAGGGATTATTTCCCGCGGTCNACCTGGGCAGCCTCACCAACCTGACGGATGAGGTGGTACGGAGCAAACTTTTGGTGTCTCTCGCCCTCCTGGGCTCTGCCCACCGAGAAGCGGCCGGGGTCCTGTTCCGTACCCTCACCCACATCGATTCCGTCATCAACAACTACGGGCTACAACTCAACGAGGGCCGCACGGGGGACGAGTTCCTGTTGCTCTTCACCATGGCATCCAACCACCCCGCCTTCAGCTTCCACCAGAAGCAGGTGCTGAGGCAAGAGCTCACCCAGATCCAGAACATCATGGCCAGCACCAGCAAGAATCCCAGCACCTCTACCCTCAACACCATGGCAACCTATCCCGGCTGCCATAAGGTGGGTATCCAAGGGACGAGGGGTAATGGGTGTGAACTAGGACACAGGAGGTGCCACTTGAGTATTAGGAAGAACTTGTTTGCAGTGAGGGTGCCAGAGCCTGGCCCAGGCTGCCCAGGGGGGTTGTGGAGTCTCCTTCTCTGGAGACGTTTCAAACCCTCCTGGATGAGTTCCTGTGGGACTTGGTCTGGGTGATCCTGCTTCGGCAATGCGGGGGATTGGACTCAATGATCTTTTGAGGTCCCTTCCAATCCCTAACATTGTGTGAATGTTCTGTGAATCTCGCTTTTGCTGTGGGGCACCGCGATGTGTCTTGAACCTTCCTTTTAGGACAGGCGTTCTAGGGGTAAGTGGCAGCCGAGGAGGCTGGCAGAGGTGGCTTGCTTGGTTGATGATGGGAATGGTCAACTGAGGGCGAGGAGAGGAGGTGAGTGAAGTTTTTACACGCTTGTGGCATTTAAATGGGAAGGAGCTCAACAGGCAGCACTACAAACCTTGACAGATCACTCCTGGCAATCTATCTGCTGAGGGGACAGCGCTACGAGTTGCAGCACCACTGGTTGAGTAGGAGAAACGAATGTGTAATGTCTCTAGACTTGCGAGCAAGCATCTGTTTAAAAGTTTCCCTGGGACAAGTTGGGAAGGAGGATCACCAGCTTTGGGAGTAGCTGTCCAGTGGCAGAGGCATCTCAACGCTGCTGGGTTTTGTTGAGAGGAATGCGATGGCAAACACTGGGAATTTCCCAGACAAAGCTTGAAAAGAACTGTTGTGGTCGCCTGTCACCCTGCATCTCTCGGGTGTTGATCCCGGTGGCAGCGGTTCGCCGTCATTAACTTGCTCTTGGTTCATTCAAGGGCCGGCAATTAAGCAAGACAGTGACATTTGAAGAGGTGCTGTTAGTAATTAGGTACGTTACTGGCTGCTTAAGTGCTCTCAGCCTGCTGCAGACGAGGGAGCCCAACTGGCTTTCTGGACTGAATTTAACCTGCTTGAAAGTTCCAGCTAAGCCCCAGTGAAGTGGGTGGATGTGATCAGTTAACGGGCTGTAGCTTTTGAGGATCTACAGGCTCAGGCAGCAAATAACAGCCTCACCCTGCTGTTGGGAAAGGTGGTGCCTACCCAGAGGCTGCTAAAATCCCTCTCTTGGAGCAGGATCCGAAGTAAACCTGTTTGTGAGGGCTCGGTGCAGATTCCATGAAGCTGAGCATTGAATTTCAGGCTGAGACAGAAATCTATGCTCGGTCTTCTCCTGAATACAAATTTCCTCCTGATTTCTTGTTTCTTTGAATGCTGCGGCTTTACTCATAACGTTTAGATGAGTGTTACTAAACTTCATCTTCTCTTACTCTTCCCCCCACTATATCTTTAACCAGTGCTTGTTCTCGGCGTTTTAAGGGGAAAGAACAGGCTATGGGAATGCCTCTTGATTCCCTTTCAACTTCTACGTGAATAAAATCTAAATGGAAAGAATATTTCACGCGGAGTGTGGAAGGGTATAATTAAACCCAGAAAAAGCTTCCTTTCAGAGAGTTAGCTGCTTGCAGCTTCCCTTATTCAAAAGACATGGGCCCTGGGGTTTGAAAGGGAAGGCTGAAAATGATATACAAGTTTTCTCAAAATAAGATGAGCGAAAAAAAGGATAAAAATATGCCAGCAGGAGCTGCTGCTTTTTTGTGTGTGAGTGTGCGTGTGCTTTCCAAGCTTCGCAAATAGCGCGCGATTTATGTAGCTGAAAAAACTCCGGCTCTATTTATGTCAATCTAAGATGGACGGAGAATCCATCCTCCCATTTTTCGTGCCAGCACTGAGGCAGACAGGACAGTCTATTGATTATTGGGGTGTTTTCTTCCTTCTGAACTCATCGAAGGGGAGTTCTTTTTTTAAAACACATTTTTTTCTAAGAAGCCAGCGCTGAACACTGGTCGCTAAGTGCAGAATAGCTGAGAGGGAACAGACAAAGGTGGCTTTGCTTTCACAGTCTCTGGAACATGCGTTTTGTTAGAACAGATGAAGATTTCCTTTAAGATTGTTTTTTAATGCCAATAGCTGAGTAGTTTTTTTGTCGCTTTTCGAGTAAGCGCTTGGCTTCAAGCAGGAGTTGGATGAAGCAAGTGGAAAAAAAACACCCCCGATGTCTTTCTCCATTCAGCCCTGTTTAAATATGCACAAATAAATTCCAAAGACTTAGATCCTGTGATGTTACCAAGTTGTGTTGTGACAATACTTGCGCCGTAACATCACCTAGAAAACAAAACAATGCGGGTGGCAAGAGAAAGCGAGCGGCCTTGGGCTGCTGCCTGCCAAGAGTCCTGCTCTCCTCGTCCTCCTCACAACTGGAGGAGCGTTTCTTCTCCGGTGCCAGCACTTCCTCACCGCTCCCGTTGCTTTACTACAGCTTGAGCCACGCTAAGCTGGGACTTGAAGTCGGCGTGCGTGTTGAATTCTGTGAGTGCTGGTCTTCAACACTCAGGCTCACGCCTCTCTGAGCTCCTCCTGAGAAAACAATCTGGAGAAGTGGTCACCATCTGAGATCCCGAGAACCCTTTTGGAAGCTGGAACGGAGCAGACGTGGAATGTAAATGGGAGCTCCTTGTGAGCGGGGCTAGTTATCTGTCAGCGTTTCCCTTGTGCCCGGTGCGGGAATGGGGACTAACACTTGTGTGACTACCTGGTTTTCTGTCCAGCTGGAGGGTCCCTTACAATTTCTAACGATTTACATTTAATTGGTTTCTTTGGGGAGGTGCAACAAAAAAGTTGACGGGTGCTCTTTGTTCTCTTTGCAGAAACAAATGGAAGCGTGCTGCTTCTGCTTAGCCAGTCCTAGTAAAATACCACCTAACTTGATATTAGCTACAGCTTTTTTTTTGATGTGGGTTTGGAGCTTGCAATCCTCTTTCCATCTCCCATCCCTTTCACGTTACAGTTAAATCGCTCAAAAATAAATTGTGTATAGGAGTGAAGAGACTGAACACTTGATACAAAATCACTGCAAATGATTCTTAATTCTTCCAGTTGCTCTGGGGTAGGTGAACGCTCCCAAAATTGGTTAGTGCTGCAAGCCACCGCCCTTTGCTCTTGTCCTTTACTGCCTGCTGCAATTGTTGATTACAAGGGGGCTCAAAACAGCTCCCTGTATCTTTTTATTTGTTTGAATTTGTGCTTTTCGAGGTTGTTCTTGGACCGTGCGAATATTAACTTTACAGGAAAAGGTGGCTGTGGTTGGCTTTAAGTAGGTCAGGAGTTATTAGATTTGTGGTTTCTACTTGATCGTACAAAATGAACGTTAAGTTTCCCTGCCCTCAGCAGGGAGAGCTCTGCCCTCTGCGCAGCAGGCTCTTGCCTTGGGCTCTAAAGATGATAATTTCTGCCCCTTGTCTTGTCCTGTGTTTTCTTCGGGCTTTGGTGCTAACGCTTGCAGGGCTTGAGTTGGGGATTCTTCAAATGTTTTGCTTGTAGGCATAAAATCCAAGGTGGCCGTATGGTTTTTAAACGCTGCAACAGTGCGAATTGTCTTCCAGTGAAGGTCAGACATCGAAAGAACCAAGTCTTTAAAAACTTTTTCTCCTGGGATTAACCATAAAGGGTTTGGTTTTTTACTGGAAATGATGCAGGTGAGTTTGCAGGCTGGTTTTGCACCTTAAGATGCCAATTCAGGTGTCTTTTATACCTTAGCCACAAAGGAGAGAGAATGGTTTGCTGGCCAGCGCTTAGAGCCTGGCATCTGAAGGCTGATTCCTCTGCTGACAGATAGTGCTGGGAGCTGCAAACTGCTGCTCTCCTCCTGGAGCAGAGTGAGCTGGAAGCATCAGGGCACCTAAAAACCTGTAGTCAAATGTCTCCTGCTGTGCACATCCACATTTGGGTACTCTGCTACACCGCTGATGTATTTGTGACCCCCAGAGAAGGAGCAAATGTCTCCAAACTGTCTCCCAACATCTTGAACCACCCATTTGGGCTGCGTACGACTTGCGGCAACGAACGTTTCTTCTTGTGCTCACAAAATGAGTAGATGTGGCACTTCAGGGCGTGGTCTGGTGCCCATGGAGGTGTTGGGTAGAAGGTTGGACTTGTTGATCTTGGAGGTCTTTTCCAACCTTCATGATCCTTGCTATAGGTGAAAGCTTCATGTATTCGTTTATTCTTGGTTGCTTTGAGGCTGTAGTGATGCTGCCTTTACAGAACCCCTTAGGCTTGTGTCTTGTAGATAGGTAATGATGTACTAGGACCTGCTTGGATGCTAAAACTCCAGACCTAGACATAATACGAACCTCTGCATGGGCTAAATTCTCTCAAGAAGTCTACATCTGTTAGTAGCAGTGAGGACGGAACTTCCAGAACTAGAGAAAGTTCTTCATGAATCAGTCCCCTTGTGTTTCTTGGAGTTGTTTCATCTGCTCGTTGAGGTCATTCTGGAAAAAAACCCCAGGGAAATAAGATAATGCTTTGGCTACTTGGTGCCTGCTCTGCTTGCTGGCCAACAAGGGCTCTTCAGTGTGGGCAGCGTGATGATCTGGTGGTGGCTTCAGCGGCACAACCAAGGTCCTAAATAGCAGGTCTGGCCACGATTTGTTTGCAGCTGCAAGGAAATCAGAGAGCCGGTGACTCTGGAGTTATGTGGCTGTTTCAGGTGGAGATCTTGTGAACGGGAAGAAGCGCTCTCGCCTAGTCAGCTTCCAAATACTGCCCCCATGGCTATTTCAAGTTTAGAGCATAAGATGCTATTTTTCACTCGCGATGATTCCGTAGGCTCATCTAAAACTTAGAAATAACAAAGGACTGGATATTGGGAGCTGCGTAGAGCTGATATTCTCAGGGGTCCATGTCAAATACCTTCACCTTTCTGCACTGCTTGCTGCACGTGACTGAAGTTCCACACTCCATCCTCAGAAATATTCAGAGATATCTCTTTTATTTCATCTGTGGATGATGAATTGGAAAGAAAAAAAACCCTACCACTTGTTGGGTTAAGTCCTTAAGTCCTCAGAGTAAGCGATCTAGCTATTAAGTGATCTGTGTCAGCTGCCTTGATGGTTTTAGACTGGCTTTGCAGGGATAGAATAAATCGGGGAAAACCCCAATTTTTAGCCTCCTAACCCACTGAAGGTATTTCAGAGCTTTAGTAGATTACCATGTTAATAGCCCTTGCTGGTTAGGATTAGAGGTGTTTACTGACTGATAGCAGTTGTTGCCATCTCGGGAATGATTTCACTTTTTAAAAACGCTTGAAACTAACCTGGGCAGCTGTAGGGGCAGGACTTGGAGCTTCCTGCTGGTGGCACGTGCCAATCTTTGACTCTCCTTCCCTGGGTGCTTGCAGCAACATGGATTACACCCGCTTCTTGATGAGTTAAGACACACGAGGCTTCCAGTTTGGTTTATTTCTTGCTGATTTTCTTGTCTGGAAGTTTTTGTGACTCTGAGGAAATGGTTCAGTCTCGAACCTGCGTTATCAGAAATGAGCTTCACCAATAAAGGAGTCCTTGGACGACAAGGGTCTCATGGAGTAGCGCTGTCAATTACCACCAGCTTCACTTTGCCTTAATCGTGATGAACTTGGATTTAAGAACCTGAATTAGTTTGCTTGAGAAATGGCCTGCGCATCCAAGTATCAAGGACAGAGCAGCCAAAAAAATGTGTGTTGAGTTAATAATGATGTTGTTTTTTCCGTGAACTGTTTTCCCTTTTTGACTTGCGCAGGCTGAATGAAACTTTTGTTTCAAGAGCACGTTCTGCTGCACTTTTTTCATTGATTCTTTTTCTACTAGTAACTGTTAGTTGTCAGTTAAACACCGTTGAAGCAGGCCTCGTCTCTTCCAGAATAAAAATACCTGTTATAAGGTCAGGTTTTTGACTCGTACTGGATTTCAGAGTGTTTTCACTGACTGGGGCTGAATGCGGATCCTGCTTGGAGAAGCAGAGCCAGCGGCAGTTAACCACACCTCACAAGCGTTCCAGTGTCTCACTTCAAAGGTACTGAACAGCACCCTTGTTTGGAAGGATTTAACCAGTTGCTTTACCTTCTTTAAGATGTTTGAATTGCTAAAATTGAGGTGCTGTCGTATTTCAGGTGGGTATTTGATGCAGCGTTGAGCAGGGTAGAGCTCTGGTTCTTCTCGGTGGTACCGTTCTCCTGAGTGTGCTGTGGTCAAGGGATGCATTTGGTCATCATCTGTATTCAAATACTGCAGCCTTCATTTTCTTACTTGAGTTTATTGCTCTTGAGTGCTTTTCCTCCTAAAAAAAAAGGCAAATGTAGGAATGTTATTCCCAAGAATATAGATAAGAGTTTCTGTGAATAGCCAGAATCTCATTATAGCCACGCTGGATCTAATTCATCTGCCGAAACGAGACCCATTGTCACGCTTAAACTCCAATTTGACTTCACTCTCCGGCTAAAGAATCGAAGCAATTTGCCTTGAAGTTATTCCCTCTTTAGATTGGAAAAAGGGGATTAAATCTAGCAAAGGGATGTTGCTATGGTCCAGATCTCTCTCTCTCTTTGCAGGGGTTTTGTAATGAGCAAGCATCTAAATTCCTTGCTCATGCCTCGTGCTAAAATAGAAGTTTTCCTTTGCTCCTGTTGGTGTGATTATCCACTGATAAGGGATAAACTTTTTCCCAGGTGTTGTGGCCAGTGTAGGGTTTCAGGATTTTGGTAAATAGCTGAAGTGATCCAGAAATAATAAGATCAATTACTTAAGAGTAAGATCTTATTTAATTAAAGACCTGCCAAGCCGTAATGATAGAGAATGAAAGTGAATGTTTTCCATCGATACTATGAGCTATTTTCCAGTGTCTTCTCTTTTCCACGAAGTTTTATTACATTCAAGCCATTACTGAAGTGGATATTGAGGAGGGGGAGATTAAATTCAGTGAATTTGTGATGTCATATTATTTCTGCCAACCTTGTTAATACATGAATTGTGGCAGAAGAGACCAGGGTGGCAATGACCTGTTCTACCAGGGAAAGGCTTGTTGCTGTCACTGCTCGGATGATACTTCAGCAGATTTTTAGGATCTCTTTGACTGTCCTTTTTACCTCCCAAATGTCTATACTGGCCCCATGGGGGTAAGTTCCCACCCATCTGCTGGCAGCAGAATTATGGTAGCACTAAAGTCAACGTCATATTTTAAAGCTAGATGTCATCAAGGGCTAAAGGCTGGTGTGGCTGGACCATGCTACAGTGGGAGTTTTAATTTTTTGGGGTAGTTTTAATGCTTGGTTTGTAAAATTCAGAGAGGGTTTTATTGTTGTTTTGATGGAAAAATAAAACATTTCTTGCCATCTTGGTTTTGAAATGCCCCCAATACACCAGACATCTTAAAATGAATGTGCCTTGAACTAGCACAGTGTGAGTGAGCTGGTTGCACTCGCAGCCTGTCCAGTAACCTGTAGTAAATCCTGGAGGATCAGGTAGATTAAGCAGCCTATTATTTTGTACCGTATTGCACTAATACTTTATTTTCTGTTCCCTTTTGTAGAGAGTAGTTCACTTTAGAGTTGAAGCTTTAACTGGATGTCTGTTTTCCAGTGGGAAATCCCACGTATTCTGCCTGTTGGCAGCTCTTCTGGTTAACTGCTGGAGTCTGTAGCGATGGCAGAAAGCATTGCACTAGCTAAGAATAAAGGATTCTGAAACTTCTTTGCAGAGCCACAGCTTCGCTCGTTCAGCTCACGGGGTGAGTGCAACCTCTTGGTGCAAACTGGAGCTGCCAGGTGTTTTCAGATGCTTCTTTTGACTCCGTCTTGAATGGCAAACCCGCAGCGCAGTGCAATTCACGGCTGGTTACTCTGTGCTAGATTTATGTTCCTAGGGTAGATTCCCAATTTTTTAAGCAGAGGATTTTAGTGAAAGCGGCTTAGTCTATAAAACGCAACCTAAATGTTCTGGGTCCATCTGTTCTACTGAATTTCTAATGGAGTTTTGTAGCAGGTGTGTGAGCGTCCTGTAGCATTTAAGTGCTGCACGCCTCATTTCACCCTAGTAATAGCCTCCCAGGACAAAAGCATCTGATCTATTATCCCATTCCGACTGCGAATTGCCTCTTCACCCTTTGTGTTCAAAGACGGGGACCTTTTTACCAGCTTCCTATGGGAATAGGTGTGGGACCTTTTGCAGCTATTGAGAAACATCTTGGCTGGTGCTCACATCTTTTTTTTGGTCGTCCTTGGCTGGTGGAACTTCTTGAATTTCTAGCACAAACCCAGCACTTCCAGTTGCATTTGTGTCGCAGTCCAACAAAGCAACTCAGCCTATCTCAAAGGTCTCTTCCAGCCAAAGATATTCTGTCATTCTGTGATCTAAATTCAAGTGTTGAGGACTTTACTAGGTATGTGACAAGTCGGGCGTGTTGTGAGCGGTACTTAAACGTCCTGTGGAAGAGCCCAGATCTTGAAAAGGAGTAGTCTTAAATTCCATTCTTCTAGCAGAACAGGCAGGTATTGGCATATATAAGTGACTGCAGAACTGGTGCCCAAGGCTATGGTTACACAAGCAGCTGGGCACACTAATGGCTTGTTGCCACTAGGAGGAAGATGTTTGCTCAGCCTTGTTCCTCGTGGTTTGGTAGTCTCTGTAGATTTTTAGAGTTTGAGTTTCAGGTCCTTGCTTTGCTTGCTCTTGTTTCTGGCTCGGGCTTAGCCTGTCGAACATGCACTGGCAGACTGATACCTGAGGGTGAGAAATGCTTTTTTTTCCCCCAATAATTTGGTAACCTGAGTTATATCCTCGAGCTGGGAAATAGCAGCTTATCTGGCAAAGCGTGCAAGGGCTGTATCCTTGCCATCAAACTTCTGCTGGAGCATTCTTCCACCCAAGATTGCAGTGTGTTAAAGACCTTGGTGTTAACCTCAAAATAAGCTGCTGTTAATACTCGCTAATATGAAACCAACAGGACTGAATGGAGTTGACTGGCTCCTCCCTGCCCCAACCCAGACTTCAGTCCTCCAGTTCCTGAGCTCTCTTACACATTATCTGCATCAACCTCAAGCTTGGAGATGAGTTAATGGTTATAAATTATTATTTTTCATGGAGACTTCCAAAGCTGAAGCGTTTATCTGGGGGACTCCCTCTGTGTGTCATCAGCTAAAGTATCTCCTGAAAAAGTTTTCCTACATGATCGATGGGAGAATCTGTTTGTGCGGCTTTTAGCTGCAGCTCCAATATCTCAACTGACTCGTTGCTTTTATATTTTGTTCACTTTTCCTGTGTAAAGCATGACCTAAATTTCATAACTAGCCAGGTACAGAAATCAGTGGTTTGTTCCCTCGCATCCTATATCATTGTTTCCTTAAATTACAAGTCGTGTTACACTTCAGGTAGTGAGCGATGTTGATTCTTAGCGTTGGCTCCGCTTCAAACTAAGTCAGCAAATACTTCCCTATTAAACCATGTATTTTCTGTGTCCTGCTTAGTTATTTTTCAAAGGAACGTAATTGCTGTTTTGGTAAAATTCTTTACCACATTCAGTTTGACCTTCTCTCAGTCCTGTTATTTTTATGAAAGCCTTTAGTCTATGAAATCTCGGGCATCATCCTTGGGAAGCAAAGCTAAGAGAGGCTGAACTTTATGGATTTACCATTTTCTGTGTTGACTTCCAGTGTCTTGGGCAGTGGCAGAGCCACTCCAGGCAGCAGTGGCTGAAAAACAGCAGCTGTTGAAATAATTTCAGTGGTGCTTCAGGACATGCTCTAGTGACCATGGAGGTGTTGGGTGGAGGGTTGGACCTGCGGATCTTAAAGGTCCTTTCCAACCTTAATGATTCGATGATTCTAACTGGTCCTGGAGATTTTGTTGGGTGATTTGTTTTAATTTTTTTTTCCCTGTATGCTTTTTCGATGGATTATGGGATTTGGAGAGTTTTCTAGAACTTTGGTCGCTCTCTCAAGAAGATCCGTGCCTGTTTGTACATCTCTGATGCTGAGAAGAGAATTGGTGCACTCTAAAAGTAACGTGAAAAGGGGTAAATGCGACTGGGTAAAATTCTAGCAGTGACTTCTGATACCTTGACGTGTTTATCCTTGACTCCTGAGTCAAAGCAATTGTTTCTCTTCCTGGCATTGGAGGGTTTTGGGGTTGTATTCTTCCTTTGTTGGGAAGGATGCACGGGTGTCAGTAGCTGATACCAGTTTGAATACTTTCTTTATTACTATGGAGAATGAGACTTAGAAGAATTCAGGCTGTGCATCAGGTAGTCATTAGGTAGCGATGAATTTTCTGCGTTATTCTCTGTTTTGGCTTCCTCTTTAATTTAAAATTGAAGAGACAAGCTAGATTCTTATCTGGAAAATCAGGAGAAAAATCTGTGAGCCAGATGCTTTGCTACAGGGGGAGTAGACACGACATTAGAGTTGAGTAAAAATAGTTGAAGAACCTCTTCTGCACCCATTTGAGTGGCGCATCTTCTAGAGGCATTGAATAAGCCTGAATAAGGAAACTCAGGATAGGTGCAGCAGAAGACTTTCTTTCTCCTTGACCCTTCAGAGAATGCTGTGCGAAGGGGAGGATGAGGTGTAGTGAAGAATATTTCTATTGCTTTAACTTTGGGCTTGCTGCTGTATTTGATTAGTCTTCATGGGCTCTCTCTGCTGATGGCCTCAAATCATTTCAGTTGAAAATTCCCGAGTCGTCTGTTCAGATGTCTGGTGCTGTGCTCTCTTAGACCTTGAATTTTTCTGCGTTTATAAAATGTCACTCCTGTGTTTGTTACGATATATAGCCCGAACATTTCTGGTTTCTCTGATACCAGCTTATCCACCTTTCCCAGGGACTGTTCCTGCTTTAGGAAACAAGCCTTTAACAGTTCTTGAACAGCAGATGATTATTCTTTAATGGCATCTTGGCTTTCTTCAGAGATGTTGCAAATCCTAAAAGGTCCAAAGCAATTCGCTTGCCACTTCTCCGAATCCTTATCTCACTAAAATGCCTTGTTCTTGATTCTGAATTCAGTGATTATTTAATAGTATTAGTTTGCGTTGAGCCCAAACTGGAGGTTACAGTAGTGTTCAGACGTGGTGAACATTCCTCCCAGAATTTACCTGACACTGACTTTCTACAGTTGAATTTGGCCAAATTCTTCCTCTTAAGCTTTTGCCAGTTTTTCCCAACCCTCTCAGTCCCTAGCTGATGGGGGCTTGTTCCTCTGGTTTCCTTAATCTCAAATTAATAATAAATAATTTTTTAAACAGGCCGTTCCTATTTTGGAAGTCAGACTTTGAGCTGCAAAACGTTTTTTTTTCATTCTTTTCCTTCTCCTAAACAAATCCAAACCTTTGCAGTATTGGTATGTTTAAGTCAGTGGAAAAAATGACCGACCATTTGGAATGAAAGCTTGAAGCAGTTGGATTGACTTGATTCTAACACCAGGCAGCTCCCTCACAAACTGCTCCATTTGGAACTAATCAGAGCTTTGCCTTTTTTTTTTTT
>WEIS01095921.1:657-23250 GCA_013389965.1 Todus mexicanus
CTCACTGCTGAGTAAGGACAGGCTAAGCTCCCACCAGGCACCCCAGCTGAAAAAAGCTTTGTCTGTCCCTATTTACTTGGAAGGCTTCTCTCCATCCTTCTCTATATAGTTAAATGGAAGTGGGCTGGCTTCTTCCCCTAAAAAAAAAAGAATCAATCCAGAAGAACTGAGATTAGCCCGAACTGTGAGACTAATGCCATAACTGCCCATGGTCAAGGCTTTTCAGGGGCCTAAACTGAACTCACATCAAACACAAATAGCAAGGGGAACCAATAGACAGTTCTCTGACCTGACAAGCTCCCCACCCTTGCAGGACTATGTAATTTTCTTGCCTTGACCTCCACATGGGATAGTGATATTCCACCCACCCACTCTCCTCTCTCTGGCTCCCCTCATTGCCTAGGCACTGTTCTGTTATAGAGCAACGTCCTTTTGGGTTCCTTAGAAGAGCTCAGGTCAGATGCTTTACCAACACAGCTATGTTCTGTTGTAGGCTCAGGGACATACAGCCTGCCCCAGCCAGGGCAGTTAAATAAAAGAAATGAGCAAACACAGTGCAGGGACAGACTTGCTGGCATGGACACCTGATGTAATGAGAGCACAGGCCTAGTCACTTAGTGAGGGAAGCCAGTTGACTGAGTGGGCAGAGATAGCCAAGAAAGAACAGGAATATTTAGAAGTTTCTTCCCTCTAGGGAAAAGGTAGGCAGAGCAGTAGATGCTGAGGGAAAGGAAGCTTTCTGAAGTAATACCTGTTAACTATTTCTGCCCTTACCCACATCCCAGTCCCCAAGGAACAAGAATGGCAATTAATTTTTTTCTTTCTTTTCCCATTTCCCTCAGGGATCTGAAACAGATGGGAGTGTCACTTCCAGGTCACCAGAAGAGGATCCTGTGTAGCATCCAAGGCTTTAAGGAGTGATCAGTCATTGCTCTCTTAAGCTTGCTAAATGCCCATTCTTACCAGATATCACTTGGAATCATTCCTATGGCAATTGCTTCCAAATGAGTGACTGGACAAGCAAAGCAAAACATCCAGAACTGAAAAGGCTCATGAGGCAGAACCACCTGCTCTCATTTCTATTCTTCCTTTCTTTAGGTCTACAACAGTCATCAGTATGTTTCAGAGTACTTATCCTAGAAACTGTTCTCAACTCTGTCTTCTGTAGTCTGTTCTGTGCAGCACTAAGTAACTCCTGTAGTCCATATACTGGAGTTTCAGACCTTCAGTACATCACACTGAAACAAGGATACATACAAAGCAGGTTGGGGGTGGTGGTAGTGTTTTAAGAGTGGAGATTAGGGTTCAGCTAGATTGGGACATTCAGGGAACACACACAGGAACATAGACATGTAGAGATTTGGTTCATTCACTCCCTGGCATATATCCCTCCTCACTTCAGCAGCCTTTTGTCTTCCTTATTTTACAACAGGAACAAACCGTTTAGTCTTTCACAAGGCTGCTGGTAAGGAATATATTTTTTAATTCAGCTATTCTTGCCTCAAACACCAACTCACGGTGTACTTTCTTTGGAGGAGAAGTTCAGAGTAGCAGCACGCTCTGCTTTAACTTGCAATCACATAACCTCAGCACGTTGCTGTTTTGTACATGCACACTTCAGGGGGGGGAGGGATTTCCGTCTCTTCAACCTGCTTAATATGTTTACTTGTGCCATGGACAGAAAACCCTTCAGATACTCATTTTTCTCTGCCCCTTTATAGAAGAGAGAATAGTCTTGTTTGGCTGGATAGGGTATTTGTAACAGAAAAATGCATAGGTGGTCTGTCTTACTCCTTCTCTGTGGAGGAAATGTTATTATTTATCAGAGCTCAAGACAGTTATAGACTGTAAATAGTATTTTGTAAATAAACCTGTGGCAGGACAGGCTTTTTTGGAGTTCTTTGGCTTATTTCAAATGTGACTGAGACCTTTCTTCAGCATACATATTACAAGTTCCAGCAGGGTCCTTACATCCATGTTTAGTAGTTTCAGGCAATGGTCTTTGTCCATTTAACTGTAGATGTAATGTGGAAATGCAGTTGCATTAGGATTAAAGGATACAAATGCAGTTGGTCACTTCAGACTTTCTTCTCTAAACCCAGTTACAGCTATATCCATCCATTGGCCAAGTCTATCTTTTTTACAGTTCCTGTGTTTATTCCTGAACCAGAAGAAGTATTAGAAGCTACTGCTGTAATTTGATGAAGTACATGTGAGTAGTACTTCCTTCCTCTGCAGAATAGACTGTCTAGATGTGTGCATGTGTGTATGGAAATAATCTCCCTCTGATGCTCCTAAAACTTTCTCCTACCTGGGAAGTGTAGTCACCTCAAGATATACTTTTCAGTGCTTGAGCTAAGTCTCGACTGGTGAATGAGTGGTAGCCAGTCAGCAATCAGTTACTTGCTGTAGGTAGCTTCCATAACTATAATGCTCCAAATTCTTCAGGCTGTAAATTAACGCTCTGCTCCTGGGAAGGTCTTGCTTAACCATATATGACAAAAGGGTTAAGAAGATGAGATCTAAGGAACTGCTGCTTAAAGCAAGATGACAGGTTTCTATTCAACATAAGAAGCAGTAGAGTATACAAAAGCAACCATAGTATATGCATACCTTAGCTACTCAAGTCACTGCAACTAGTAAGATATATCTGATAAGATAAACTCTTACTTGTGAGTCTTGTTAGTATATCAGTAAGTTCATTCTTAGTAACAGGTGCCGTTAACATTCATGTATAGATAATAAAGTTGCTACATGGCAAATAACCAAGCTAGAAGATGAGCCTTGATGATACTGACACAAGATTACGAGCTTGTGTCATGCATATGTAAACTTTAGTCTATCCTTGCAGATGAAAGAAAAATGAGAGCGGTTGATACATCGGACAGGTCTGCTGCTATTCAGAGGGACCTTAATAGATGGGAGAAATAAGAAGAGCAGGGACTCATGAAGTTGAACAAAGGGAAATACAGAGCTCTGCAACTGGGGAGGCATAACCCCACACACCAGTTACATGCTGGGAACTTACAGGCTGGAAACCAGCTTTTCAGGAAAGGACTTGCAGGTCATCAGGAACAGCAAATTGCCTCTTGTAGCATAGGAGGCCAACAGCGTCTGGGCTGCAGTAGCAAATGCATCAGCAGTAACTGGAGGGAGGTGATTCTTCTATTCAGCATTGGCCAGACATCCAGAGTGTTGAGTCCACTTTTGGGCTCCCCAGTATTAAAAGGACATGGAGTTACTTGAGCAAGTCCAATGAAATGCCACTATGATTAGAGCATCTGACTTATGATGAGAGGCTGAGGGAGCTGGGACTGTTCAGCATTGAGATGAAAAGGTTTGGGTGGCTCTTATCATTGTGCATAAATACCTGATGGGAGGGAGTGAAGAAGACCCAGACTCTCCTCAGTGGTATCCAGTGAAAAGAGAAGCAGTGGGAAAACATCAAAATACAATAAATTCCATCTGAAGGTAAGAAAACAACTTACTGTTAAGAGTTGTTCAACACTGGAACCAGTTACCCAGTGAGGTGGTGGAATTCTCATCTTTGAAGGTATTAAAAAACTGACAGAGTACATTCCTGAGCAGCCTGCTCTGGTTGACCCTGCTCTAAGCAGGGAGGTCTTTTCCAACTTCAGCTGTTGTGAGCTCCTGAATCAGCTGGCCTGATACAGAAGAGGCTGCTTAGTTCTATGTCCTCAGATATAGCCAGTAGCAAGCCTGAGCATGTACTCCCAATGGGCACGCATGCGCACAAAATATACACATATATAATATGTGCATGTCTTTATAGTGCACACACACTGTACATGACTGGCCTGAGGCAGAAAACAGCAGTCATGCAAGCACAGCACAAAGAGCCTGCTCCTACCCCTTCTCTGGCTGTTCAGGAGGAACCTGTTAACAGGAAATGTGTACATGTATACTATGGATCCCCCTAGTGTCTAAGACCAGTTACGCAGTAGCTGGCTCCACAATTACAGAGCCTGAGCTGGTCTCAATTGCTGGCACCAGGACATGGGAGTTCTCGAGGCCTGCAGCCCCCCTCCAGTGGGGGGCACTCTGACCCCTCGTGCTTGTAAGTGGGCACACACACAACGCTCCAGTAATTAACCTTAGACATTGGCTCTACCCAACAGCTGGCACCAGGGTTCCCGGTCTCCCAGTCGCCTCATACACAGATGCAAACTGGTCTCTGGTAGCTGGTCCAGGCTTCACAGTAGCTGCGTTCCAGAACTGAGAGTAGCTCCTCCTTGGACCTCTAGCAGCTGGCTCTCAGACTAGGCTTTCCAGCATTTGACCAGACTCGCAGACATACCAACTGTGGGAAAACTGCCCAGCTCACCATGTCACAGGAATGAAGGCTAGTTTAGTGTGCTTCTCCTTTACCTGACTATGGGCGCGGCAGAAGAATGAGCATTTGGCTTATCTGGCAAGACACTGCACAGATGTTGGAAGTTTTACAACCTGTCCCAGTTATTGCAACTGCTGGGATGAGATGAAGATCTCAGAGCCAGAGGTCATGTCAACAAAGCCAAAGATAAGGCCTAATTGCCAGAGAAATTTGTTGGACTTTGTACCAACAAACCTGTAGTCATCATCTACATCTGTAGCAAGCTTTGGCTTTCTTCTCTGCCCCCCCTCCCCCCTCTTAATTAATAGCACCATTAGCCTGCTGGGAGCAAATCAGCACATGAGATGTGGCCCACCTCATCAGCAGATTTAAAATTAGTCTTTTGAATGCTCTATTTTTGAGGAAGAGAATTCCCACTATCCAGACAGGTCAACTGGCCTGGACCACTCTTGTCCCCAAGCAGGGATGCTTCTTTGGTAAGACTTGCACCTCTGACTTTATTGGATGTTACCTGGGAATTGCGAACTCGAGTTTGATTTTTGCAGTAAGTGTATTTACCAACAGCAATTCCAAAATTCTTGCATCTGCTGCCTTAGTAAATTACCTATTTTTGCAACTTTGCAAATCTGCCTCACTGGAAGTCAGACAGGACTGTAAAAGAGGCAAACGTTGACTCTAGTAAGTGACTACACACATAAAACCCTTAGTCTAAACCATTGACCAAGTCTGGGACTAAGGGTGGATTTACCCACAGTGAAGCTTCTCCCTGAGGGGAAGTCTAGAAAGCAAGGGGGGCCACCCTGAACCTCATCACTGAACAGAAGGGCCTCCCTCAGCCACCTGTGGAACACTGAGTTTGCAAAACTGTCTCAGTGAGTTCTTAGCAGGGCTCAGAAACCTGCAAACATTGTCTCTCAGGTGGCTACACACATAACCCTTTGAACATAAACCATTTACCAAGTCTGGGACTAGGACTGGATCTAGCCCCACCCTGCCTTCTCTCTTAGAAGTTTAGAAAACAAATGGGTCCTGAACCTCATGCCTCAATGAGAAGGCCTTCTTGACCCACCTTGCAGTCTCATACCTCCATATATGACAAAAAAATTGGTACTGCAGACAGCATAGCATTGTATGACACCAACTCAGTGGCTCTCAAGTCTTACGCTACTCACTAAGAACTGACTTGAGTTTTATACGCACACAATATGCACACACTCAGGCAATTCCAGTTGCTGGCAATTAGATCCCCACATGCACTGAATAGAGTCCCTTCAAATAGGAAAATAAATTAGAAAAAAACCAAACAAAAACTCAAACAACGCAAAAAGATGGGACAAACTGTGCTGATGACACACAGGGCATCACCATTCAAGTGTACTTTGTGTGTGCAGCCAGCCTCTACTGTGCCCTTTCCCCCCCAGTTTTCCCATGCTTATTCCTTTCCTAGATACTTTTCTGCCTTTGATCCTGCCCCTACACATCCCATAACAAGTGTTGTACAGTTGCCAAATGCATTTCGTGCTGCACCCCATAGGGACTAACCTCCCCTTAATCCGCAAGGTGATCTCGAGAACCCTTCCCCATTGACCCCATTGGACATGTTTCATACCCAGACACTGGGGCTAAAGTCCTCTGATAGTTCTAGGAGAAGCTGGGTTACTTCTCTCCCATTATTGTTTCACTCTGCACTCTTTGGTGTTTGTGGGCACAAACTTTTAATCACGTGTCTAGAAACCATCAGTCAAAACAATGCCTACAAACCAGAAAGAACTCAGGTACGAAAAAGAAAGCAAATGTACAGTTTGTTTATTCTTCGCTTATCCCATAGGAAATGTCAAAGCAGTCACTGGATCAGTTTGCAAGGCGTCATTAAAGATTTTCCCAAAACTGGCAAGCGGACGAGAGTAGTTTCCTGTCTTTGAAGAGTAGAAGTATTTATGGTTACCACAAAGTTTTACCTGCAGTGACCAAGATGGTACCGTGCTTAAAACTATAAACATCAAGCACAAACACTTTCCAAGTAGTAATAGTTATGGCAAAGCAAGCAACTTGACCACTTTATTCCAGTCTGATTCAAATGGATTATAACTCACCTCCCAGTGACACATCAAACAGATGTGTCCATCTTGCTGTACTGAGATTACACTGCTACTCTTCAGGCATAGTAAAGTAGGAAACTAAAACTTGAAAAACAGACCAAAAGGTCGAGAGAGAAAGGCCATTTTAAGACTCTTCATCTCTGGAGGCTAGGTGGAGTAGCAACTATACATTCTCTACCACCTTAAGATAGCAATTCTCATGGGCAGTTGAACAAATACAGCGCACACACATCAATGGAAAAAACCCACATTTTATTGAAAGCAAACAGTGGTTGGACAATGTAGTTATTCAAAAGGTTTGTTGAGCTTGATAGTTTCTTGTCCGTGAAATGGGGCTCAGTGCAGTAACACTTACACCCAAGTCAGTACATTGCAATTACACTGCCGCTTTCACTGATGACAGCGAAAGAATCCCTACTGAAAAGGGGAGATGCTCCTTTGTCTGCCAAATCCTCATCCATACACTGAGATGCCCCATCACTATGCGCTGCCCATCCTTATGATGGTCTTCATTTGTAAACATGCATTCTTTGGACTGCTTTGCTACTCTGGTGCCCAGCCTGGCTGTCCAGAAACCACACTGGGAAAAAATTCATTTTGGGGACGGAAAAAGACTTCTTTAAAAAAAGTTTCCAAATTCAGGAACAGAGTAGGATTCCAAACATTGCCAGTTTAGCCTGGCTAAGGAAAAGACAGGTAGCCAGAAAAATCCATTAGAGACAGAAAACCTATAGTAGGTTAGCTTTTTCCAGCAACAGTAACAGACATTCCCAACATGTCCTGCCTCCACATTCTAACCCAGGAGCAAGGGAGGGGGCAGGAGAAGACATCCTGATAATGAGGCGGCATAAGGAAAAATAAAAGTTGAAGACAGAAGCAGTGCCAAGATGGAAGCATCCACCTTCTAAGGTCAAATCATTGTTCTTGGCTCCGTGGAACAGAAAAATGCCCAGCTTTTCCCAACACCTGTCACCATGTCATTCTCACTACTTCCAGCAGGCAGTGATGGAGGTCTGGTCTTTCTCCTCCAGAGTCTTGAAGGAGCAGAGATTGTGCACTCACCTTGATCATAGCCCCCGAGTGGAATACGCTGTGGCCAGAAAGTGGCAACAGGAGAATCTTGATGGATGTGCAGAGTGAAGTCTAGAAGCGGTGAATTCTATATGAGTAAAGAACTGCGCTGGCATAGTCTCCATCGGTAGCAATTTGCCTTGTCAGGCAGAGGGATAGGACAACGGTGGGGAGATACTGAGTGTAGGGGTCTCAAGGGTATGCCCACTTCAAGCTCATCAGCACGCTGTTTTGGCACGAACAGTATGACATTTGATACACAGCACATGCCCATCCAGTGGAAAGCACCCATTCTCATCTGCTTCAATGGACAAGGGCTTCCCACAGTCCTAATAAGAAAAGAGGGAGGGAGCTCAGTAACAGTCAACAGCAGATTAAATGCAATCAAGGATGTAAAAAATACTCCACTGGATTAAGATAATGGCTCACAGACCACTGCTCTGATAGTGCTAATGGGAAACACCATTTCAGGGAAAAGCAAGTCCCTTCTGTGATCCCAGCTTGTTCCCTCAGTACGTACAACTGTTGTATTAGAGACATCAGAGACTACAACCCTGCACAGTCCTTGTTCATGGATTTGTAGTCTGTGAATGTCTAATTTTTTCTGAACCTGCTTAAAAAATGCTCCAGATTCATTCAAAACAACCTTAATATTTGGTCAGGATAGACAACAAAGGTGTCCAGTTGCTGGTCATGGGTATAACAGAGATAGGAGGTGTGGGACCACCAGGCTTACCTCACACTTGTAACATTTCATGTGGAAATTTTTCTCCAGTGCTACCACACGCACTGTCTCATCCTTTCCAGGCTCTGGCATGATAGGCTCACTACAGACTGAGCAGCGTGGAGCATACTTCCTGCAACACACAAAAATATGGAGGAGACCATGGTGACATTCAATGTAAGTTTCTCAATGCCACAGGATAGTATTAGAAGCAGAGGAATAATAAATAACAAAGTTCAGGTGGGGAAAGACCTTAATTACTTCAAGGTACACTGCTGACTCCTTTTTAGCTTCCAGTCCAAGAGATCACATGGGCAACTCAACCCTATATTGCAGCAAAATTAAAGAGGTGAGAGACAATCTGCCTTCTTTCAGACACCACAGGCACATGCTTTCTCCATACCTGTGGTAGTCATCCACACAATGAGGCTGGTTGGCCTGGTCCACAATAAAAGAGGTCCCCTCAAGAGGGGTATGGCACATCACACAAGTGAAGCACTGGGGATGGTATGAGTTACCAGTGGCCTTCAGCATTCGGTCTGTGATGGTCTGTTTGCAGACACTGCACTTTTCCAAGGTCCCCTGAGCGCAAGCAAAACAAGACAGACATGTTAACCCAATCCCCCATCCCTGGAAGGCTACACCACAGACAGGCAAGATGTAAGGAAGAAGGGAAAGCAAGTGAGAGCAAGCACAGCAAGCTCATTTCTCTCCAGCAGCTTTCATCCCAGTGACTCACAGCATAGCAGTCCTCACAGAAGGGCTTCTCATCCACATTGTAGAACTGCTGCCCTTGCAGTTGCTTCTCGCATTTGAAGCAGGTGAAGCATTCCACATGGAAGAGGCAGTCCAGGGCTCTCACAGCTGGCTGGGTTCGTGATAGTGGCTTCTGGCAGAAGCCACAGAGTTCTGTCAATGGAAGAAGAAAGGGACTAGGAGATATGAAAACCCACCAGTCTTAGTCCTACTGCTGTCCACCAGGGAACGCACCAGAAGTAGCAGCCTCTGCTGGGGGTGGATGCTCCATATCCTTCATTAGTTTCTGGGTCAACATCTCCAGCTCTTCTACCTCCTTCATGGTCAGACAGGAATTTCCCCTAGGTGGATCTGCACTAGAGCCTGTGGGTCTATGCTGCAGGAAGAGGAAACATTCAGTCCCAAAGGACACATATAGACCTACTCCCTCCTACACTGTCCCTAAAACAACCTGCTTCTCTCATCTTAACTTTTCTCTCTCACTCTAGAGAACAATCTGCCATCCACTGTGCTTGCTTCTTTCCACCTTTACGTGAAGCTCCATCTCTCTCCACCGCTTTTTCTAGTTACATCCCTCTTTCCGTGGAACAGAGCCTCCCTCCTCATCTTCTAACTTCACTCACAGTGATGCTGTGCCTGTCCAAAGAAAATGGTTCCATGGCACCACCCCTTACCGTGTCTTTTGCAGCAGCAGGTTGTTCTGTGGGACATGGCTTCTCCTGCACTTGGGGTTTTTCCTTCTGCTGGGCATAGGTGAAATTGGGAGGCTGTGGCCGAGAGGAGGGACCTGAAGGTGAAGGGGCTGTGAACTGAGTCTGAAGGGAGGTAGGATATCTTGTAGAGTTTGAGGGATCCATGGGAACATTGGCATCTGATTTGGACCCAGACTTTGGACTGGTAGCAACATGAGGTGGGGTGAATTTAGGTGCAGGCTGAGCAGGAGGGAGAGAAGGGGGTGGAGGGACTGTTGTTAGGGGCTCCTTGCGTTGCTGTGGGGCTGCCCATGGGGTTGGTGCAGGGGTCAAATCCACTCCAGGAGGCTTGAAAGATAAGCTTCCAGTTAGCTTTGGAGTGAACTTGGAAGGAAAGCAGTGGGGAGTATCTCTGGGTGCAGATGGTATTTCCACATGGGCTTGGGCTGATGGTTTCTCCAGAGAATCTGTTGATCCTGGAAATATCTATAAAGGGAAGCAGCAGAGAGAAACAGGTAGTTATCAGAAAAATGGAAGAGACAATACGCTGTCCATAGCGGTGAGTCAGCAGCTATCCCAGACCCACAATGCTAAGAGCTCCCACACTGTTAAAAATTCAGCAGTCCTGACAAGTTGCAAGATCTATGCGTTCTGGTCCTTCATGTACACTTTTCCTTTATGGTTTATCTAGACATTTTAATCTTCAGTAGCACCCTTTTCACTACCTCCAAAAAAACCCAGTCATCTCTCCTTCCGCCTGTGAAATTTGAGAGCTGACCCGGGATTTGAAAGGGTCATTCTTCTCCATGTCATCCAACATTATGGACAGTGAGTCAATCTCAAGATCAATGCTGCTCGTCTTGCCACGTACCTATACCACCATCGATGAGGAAAGAGGGAGCAGAGCACATTACAGGAACAGCCAGAGAAATCGATGCATCCCCTGACAGTAGCAGATTTTGACACTTTGAACTCTGGTACAGATCCACTCCTTGCTGAGCGGATAGCAAGTTGGTGAGGATGAACAGGCCACAGTCTCCAAGGTCTACAAACAGTGGGAAATGCACAGCCCAAAGAAACTCACAGACAGATTTAGGTGAGAAAAGACATCTGGAGGCCCTGTAGTTCATCAACATGCTCACAGCAGGTCTAACTCCCAAGCTAGACCAGGTTGCTCAGGGTCTTGTCCAGGTGATTTCTGAACATCCTCAAAGATACAGATTCCCCAGCCTGTCCAGGAACCTGTGTCAGTGTTGAGCCATCCGTGGATAGGAACAGGTTTATTTTCTGTTCAACTGGAATTTTCCTTGATGCAACTTGTGTTCATTGTTTCTGGTTCTCCTGTGATGTCCCTGTGTCTTCTCTCCAGCTCTCCTTTAAGCATTGCAGACTGAAGTTAGAGCTCTGCCTTGGCTTCTTTTCTGCAGGCTGGAACCCAGCTCTTAAAACATGCTCCAAGCCCCAATGTTCACTATGACATTTTGCTAGATTTCATCTAGCTCACTATTCCCGTGGAGCTATTATACTGGGAAACCCAACTGGAAAGAGTCCTTCAAGAGTCCATGTCCTGCTGACTACTCTCACAAATGCAGCCCAGCATGTGGTTGGCTTTTATTGCCACAAGGGTGCATTGCTGGCTCATATCCAACTCAAGGTCCACCATGTATGCAAGATCCTTCATCCACTGAGCTGTCTGTCAGTTGACCCTAGCCTACACTGGTCCATGATGTGGCAGTATTTTCTGCTTTCGCAGATCTCAGGGCTTCCTGCTGTTGAGTTCAGAGAGTAGCAAGAAGCTGTGCCAACTCAAAAGAGCATAACAAATAAACCTCAGCCTCACTCACCTGTGGGGCACGTACCATGCTCACAGGCCCTTCATCAAACATCGGAGGAGGAGGTGGAGGAGGAGAAGGAAAAACCTCATCTGGGGCTGGTGGAAAAGGCTCTTCAAAGGGTGGTGGTGGAGGGGGAAAAGCACAGTTTGAGGAGAAATTTGCCTCCTCTCCAGGTGGGGGAGGAGGTGGTAGTGGCAGCTCTATGGGGAAGAATGAGAATAAAAGGAAGCTCAGATAATGTCTGTCTTAGAAAGTACAAACTCCAGGAGGGGTCTTGAAGGTATTACTACAAGTAGTTCCCCAGTACCCAAAGGACCCCAGCACCCATCAAGGACAACTGAACTCCCCAGGCTGGCTTTCACCTTATCCCAAGCTATTTACTATCACATAAACATTCCTTAGTAGCTATTGCAATTAGTCACTGGGAATAGTTATTGTATAATTGGGAAACATGTCTTACTATGCCCTTTCCCACTCATCCTCTCATTCTTTTGTCCCTAGTGTATAGCTTCTCTTGCCAGTGATTGGCTCAGATTGCTGAATACAGAGCAGCGTTAGAAGGAAAGCCAGTGGACAACCCAGGATCCTAAAGAGTCTGCATTATTATAGGAAATAGGTTGGCACCTTGCAGCTGGGTAGTAGGCACTAAAAGAAACAAGTGAGGAAAATAAAAGCAAGTCAGACCAACTACCCCGTATGCATACAAGGAATCTGAAATTGCTTTATTTTTCTGGGAGATCAAAACAGTTCTCCTTTTGGAGGCTAAAATGTCCCCATACCCAATAAAGATTAGGACATGAGAAATTTTCCACAACCCTTGAAAGCAGGCTGAAAAGCACCAAAGTGCCTCACTCTCTTAGCAGAAAGCCCCATTGCTTCCACCTGTTCATATCTGCTGAAAAAGTGGAACAGGCAAAATTAGACATTTTCTACACAGTCAAATAATTGTGAACCCTCTTCCCTTCATCATGTACAGGAGAACTTGTCATCCCATCATCAGAGAAGCAATGAACACTGAAGACAAGATGGTGTAACTTCCACATCCCTTCTTCTGGACACTCATCTATCTTCACAGCTAGCCCTAACCAGCAGTAGAGTGAAAGACCATGCTTTTCACTCCCACTACTCCACCTGAAACTTTTAACACCAGTAAGGGAATTATCTCATCTTTATATCCAGCTGTTGTTGACAGACTTTATAAGGACTTCTCATCTATAACCTAAGGCAGACGATACTGCCCTTAGAAAATTAAAGCTGAAATCTTATTAGCCATCTTACTAGCTGCACTGGTATGTAGCACCTCTTCCAAACTTTCTTGTGCCACAGAAATTCTGTTTGGGGATGGAAGTAATACCAGGCTGGTATTTTTTTCTTTGAAACTACAGTTTGTGAGATCAAGTCTGTATAAACTTGCCTTTTGGTTTATTGAAATGATAAAGAATATTGCAGAAATTAAGCTCAGTTCTGCTGTAATATTGCTTCAGATGCATGAAATGCCTGTTCTATGATTTATTGATACGAAGTTTCCCACAAATTTACTATACCAGATTTACAGAATGGTCAATTCCAAATCTAACATTCCTGCAGCAATACTAACATAGTCATTCAGCCATTGAAGTGAACAAGACCAATTCCTATGGCTTAACGTTATACTACTGTTTGTCTAGGGAGTGTGTAAGAAAGGGAGAGAAGGATTGAAGAGATCCATCAGAGAAGGATCAATCAAATGCATTTCTCTTATGACTGAGTTTTGGTGGTTCATGTGTACTTTAGATGCCTTGCTGGCAGCCCTCACCAGCAGCTTAAGCCAAATGGTTCTTTTGCTAACCTTTCTATCAAGTTATTTCCTTCATAATAAGCTTTATAAGGAAGGGAGAAGTAGAGCAAATGACTTCCAATCCTCCACTCACACTGCATATCGAAAAATAACTTGTAACATCCATCTTTTGTACTTTTGTACTTTATGTAATGTATTTGTGTCAGTTTGAGACCTTCTGCCAGACACATTCCTAATCCATACAAGTGCAGCAGAAAATCGTAAAGCTTAACATGGGACCTTGGATTACAGACACAAGATTTCAGCCAATAGTATATGAGAAAAAGATAACCAGTGCTAGATGGTACAATTCTAGGAGACAGAAGCACCAACATGGTGAGACCCTTGTGACTCAAGAAATGGAAAACATGGCTTAATTTGTCTACTCTGAACACAGGACCAGACATCCTACCATCAGGTCAGCTGCACACTAACAGCATGCTAACCTACAAAACTCCAATGTTCCACAGTCTATGCTGGACACTGAAAAGACAGACATTTAAAATAGCAGTTAGCATTATCTAAACACGTGTGTCCTGACTGAGGTGCACCCTGATACAGTCTAGGGGTAATATACAGCATCAAACGTTAGCAAAACTCCCTAGAGAAATTTCCAGTGGCCCCATGCTGAACAATTCCAATGGGGGAGCCACACTACCAGGAACCTTCTGTTTCTTAGACGACACAAAACCACCACCACCACGAAACAAAACAAACAAAAAGAAACAAACACACCCAACCACTACAGGAAATTAAAAAAAAAGAGAAAAAAACCACCCAAATGAAACAAACAAGAGAACAGACCAAAGATGAAAGAGAAGGAAAAAAGAGAGGAGAAAAAAAGAACAAAAAAAGAGATAAAACTCACACTAAAGCAAGAAGCCACTCTACACAGGAAAATACACCCAACCCAAACCACTATGAAAAAGTAAAAGCACTACAAGCCATACAAACTCGTAGTCTCACTTCCTTTTTATGACAGCTCCATATTTTCATGCAATTATTTCTTCCTCCCCACTTCCAGCAGCACAGACAGCAATTGTAGAGCCTAGAGAAGAACCTCTACAGTCAGAGAAAATCAACTTGAGCTGAGATGAATTAACAAGAAGGTGAATAACATGATTCATCACCATCAGGATCAACTTTCCTGCGACACATTTGCTGGCCAGAAATGGCAGTTAAACAATTATGCACTCAGCGAACACCATGAAAAATCCACTGTATTCCTCCAGCATCAGTGCAAAGCAGGATTGTTTTCCTGACTTCTTTCCTAATGGAGATATTATGTACTTTGAGATTCCTTTATCTCCTTCTGGCACCTGCCAGTCTCTATGGCAAGCACATCCATGACTTAGAGAAGTTATGCCCCTGTTCTCATGTTTAGCCCAGTTACAGACCTCACACCCTGAGAATTTAGAAATGCATATATATTCAGATCTGCGACACCAGCCCTCACCTACCTTCTGCCAGTAGGGGCATGGATGCTGATGGAATCTCCCCCACCTTTCCTATCTGAGCACGCTGGGTGCCAGCTCCAGGAGGCAGTGACAACTCTGATGCACCCCCAGCCTTGAAGGGGTTCACCTTGGGTTTAGGAGCAACCACAGGTGCAAACTTCTTCTGTGGGTTGTAGAAGGAAGGGGTAGAAATGTTGATACTGACTGTGGATGTCATGCGGGTCCCTGGGGGACCTGGAGAGGCCATCTTCTCAGAACCTGGCAGGAGAGAAGAGGGATGAAACCTATATGAAGTCAGCCTTGAGCCAGAGTGGAAATTAATAGAGAGGAACACATAAAATAGAGGCGATACTGGAGCTCAAGTTCAGCCAGAGGCTGAGATACCTAAGCAGAGCACAGAGCACTTCCAGGATCAGCACAGGAAAATTTCTGTTCTGATACAGTCTTGAGGTAATACACAGCATCAAACATTAGCAAGAGGTCCCTAGAGAAATTTCCAGTGGCCTCATGCTAAACAATTCCAACTGGGGAACCACATGACCTGGACCCTTTTGTTTCTTAGAGGACACAAAACCAACAACAGAATACAGATAACTCAGATGTGCCTTGCAGAAATTGCAGATAGCTCAGATGAGCCTGTATGCTTCACCATTTCAATTCAGTATGGCTTAAACTGCAAAGGGATTCTTGCCCATGAGAAAACCGAGCTCTTTGCTGCACAAGAACCATGCACGCATGCATGCTGGAGAGGACAGAAAGCAGTGGGCCACTAGACAGAGTTAGCCTCCACGCATATCAAGCCTCACACACCTGAAGGAAGGTGCCCTCATGCACACTCTCCCAGAATTGGAATTAGCATTTCGTCTCCCCCACTTACGCGATAGTGCCAGCCGGTCCCTCTTGACCTCAGCTTGAGACATGACCCCCTTCAGCCCCCCAACCTGGCACACCCTCTGCATCTCCATCCTTTACCTCCAGGCCCCTGCATGCTGGAGGAGCGCAGGCAGCTGCGGCAGAGGCAGAACAAGAGCGGGCGAGGAGCTCCCTGGTGCCACCACCCTGGGTAGAGCCCCCGCTTTCCGGATCTCGCCTCCGCTTTCCCTCCTTCCTGCCCCGGCGAGGCTGCCGGCGGCTCCAGCCGCCCCTCACCGGCTGCGCCGGCGCCCGCTCCTCCCCCGCCAGGAAGCGGCGGCTCCGTGGCTGCCGCCCGGCCCCTCGGGCAGCCGGGGCTCCGCTCCTCCCGGCACTGCAGCCGCCGCCCTGCCCTGCGCAAGGACAGTCTGTGAGGTAGGAGGGGTGCAAGCACCCCGCTTGCAGCATGCGGGCGTGCGAACCCTCTCCACTCCCTCCTTTCCATCATCAGGCTCGAAGAGTCAGAGGAAAGCCCCGCCAAGTCGGCTGCTTCAGGAACCGCAGGTCTCATGACGAGAGCCACGTTTCTAGGATTTCCTCAGTCCTGCAATACAGGCCAGAAATCTCATCGGTGCTAGAAATCTCCATGAAGCTAGACGCTTTGTTGTACAGCCTGGCAGGCCTATAGTCCTCCTAACACCCCAGCACAATAGCGCTTCCGCCAGCACAGGGGATCTGTGCCAGCGTTTCAAGTTGGCATGTTCAAATCAGTGCCCCTCCACGCTGCCGGCCTCACACAGACAATAACAGCTGCTGGGACAAACAGCCCTGGTGCCACAAACATCCACCCACTGCTAATTCACCCATGGCTGCTGATAAAGACCTGCATGCTCCTTTCTAAGTGCTCCCACGATTCAGTGCAGTATGGCAAGGCACAGTAACCTGTAAGAGCTTCTCGAGGTCACATGCATGGGACAACATAGACAAATGTTAAGTCCATGCTGCTGCACTCTTTATTCCCTTTGTGCAAGGCTGATGAGTTGCATGTGCTTCAACAAACTTACTGACTTTTGAAAAGGAAGGTGAGGCTGCAACAGCAAGCACCAATCAAAAAGCTATGCTGAGCATCTCCCATCTGACCACACGATCCAGCATAGGAAAAAGCCAAGGCACAAGAGTAACTAGCAAGGTCTATCCTTAATACCTCAGACTTAGAAGCCAACAGACTTGCAAGTTAGAAGGGACTGACCAACTCTCTCCAGTCTGCAGCTTCCCACCAAGCCAGAGAAATTATTAAAAAGACCTCCAAGCTTTCTTTAGAGAGTTCTGTTTGATACTCCACTGTTTCACTATGGTGTAATGAATCACTTGGTAGTAGTCCTACCCAAATTGACAGCATTATGAGCAGAACACCACAGTGACAACATCACTCCTGCTCATGATACATACCAGTGTTAGTCAACACAGAGACAGTCTTGGGGCATCAGCTACTTCACAAAGTGCTGGCTTTGCTACCAGCAGCTGCTATCTCCCTTAAGCCAAAGCTGCCCAGTTCCTGGTATGCTATGTCACACTTAAAGCCCTTTCTGCTCAGGGCTGCCTCCATCTAGCAGCTGCCCCTGCTCATCCTCACTTGTTTATCGGCCCATCCACACACAGACCAAACAGACTGAGAAAAGCTGGCCTTGCAGAGTCATCCCCCTGGCCCTGCAGTATTGCCAGTATCATCTAAGCCTCACCAGAAACACACAGCTTATGTGAGTGCTGTGGCGCTGTTTGTAAAAGCTATTGGAGAGGAAGTGTCACACCAGTAAACGATCTCAAATCTGTCTTGTCCTCACATTTTCCCCCGAGGGGAGGGATTTTTCTGCCTGCTGTAACAGCATTTAAGATGACTCAAGAGGAGCTATGAAGAAAGATGTTGCTAAATGACACAGTCAGGACATTTAGTTGCCTCATACACTTACTCTCTCTAACACCAAGCCAGGAGAAGTAGGAGGACAAAACCAAGTGACACCTCCCTCAGCAGAAGGGTCACCTCCTAGAAGGTCCCATGGTGGATCTGCCACCCCTTCTGTACCCAGGCAGCTGTCAGTTCTTTGACCCCAATACACTACTTGCAAAAAGTCTTCTCTTTTCCTGAGGTAGCTAAAGGAGGAAGAACTTGAAAAAGCAGAGACCTGAGTATTATTCTTCACCTCTGCTGGTTGAAAACAGTTTTTTTACTGGAAGCCCCAGTAAAAGCGAGCCAAACACTGTGGTCTGACATGACATATCTGTACTTCCCCTATTTGTCAACTTCTTTTAAACTGAGGGGACTCAGAAGGAGAACTTGAGCAAAATATATAGAATACGAAGTGAACAGATTAAATAGGCGTTGGAGTGATGCTTATTTTCATCCTCTCAAACAGAGTAGCTTCAGAAAGTTCTCTCAGCCTAGCCCAAAGTTATAAAAGCTTCAGAGAGCAAAGTCCTATCAGCTATGCAAGATGCAAGGCAGAGCCTTAAAACGACCAGGCTGGGACAGGGGGGCGTTCAGAGCTACAAACTTCTTCGTATGCTGGACTTGCTTCCTCCTCGTCCGGGTGGGGGAAGGGTGGGGAGAGGAAAAACTCCAAAAAGCTATGCCAACATATTTAAAACGTTTGGAAGGTCTACGACTTTGCAAACATTCGTGTCTTCCAGTTTCTTAGAGCACTTCCAGAGCGACAGAAACTCATAAATTAAACAAATTCTATGCACAAAGAACCCCAGATTCCTCCTTCTCGAGCACATCTGGTAAAAGGCTCTATAGGTGTCTCACTCATCCGTACGCACACAAAGGAGAGCTTGTTCCGAGTAACACTCCCTCCCTCTTCCTCACCGCTGGAGCTACACGGGAGCGCCGAGCTGCCTCCTTGTCACCGGGAGGGAAGAAAACTCACCGGAGCCCCCCACACGCGAACCTCTCTTCTGCGGAAAGGCAAAAAAATCTCCCAAGAACCACGACCGTAAACCAAACATAAAGAAATCGAGAGACTTTCGCGGGGGGCGAGAAACCAACCCGGCGGGAGCAGCAGGGAACCCGCACCCCACGACACAGGCGCACCCCCTGCTTGTCCAGCGCCAGCCCCAGGGCTGCAGACATCTGCTTTTTTTTGCTAGACGAGACTTACCTCTGGGGACGGAGCTCGGAGGGCTGAGGAAGGGGAAAGGCCGTCCCTGGGGCTGGAGATAGGGAGGTTGGTCTGCTCTGCTCCCCCCACGGCGAGCTGGCTCGCCCGGCCCGCCCGCCGGAAAAAGCAGCAGAAATGAAAGGTGAGGGAGCTGCTGAGCCCGAGCGCTTCCTACCAACTCGTGAAAAAAGCCTCGCCCAGGCAAAGTTGTTTGACCATAAAAGGAGAGAGGCTGCACGAACAGCTGAGCTCACTCGCTGGGGAATGTGGTCGTGAAGTAAGGGGGGAAGGCGTGCACGGCTGTGGCATGGGGCTGGCTGGGGCAGCGGCGGCAGCTTCGCTGCCACCCTGTGTGTACTCTTTCTGGCTTTACAGGGAAGAGGGTTAATTTTTTGCCTGCCGGCAGGCACGTACAAAAAATGCTTGTTGGAGTTTCCTCCCCGCCCCCTCCCGCCGTTGCAGCGCGGTCCCTCGCCCAGCGTCCCTCCCGTCCCCCTCGGGCACCCGCCTCGGACCGGTCCCGCTGCCTTCCACCCTCACAGAGCCCTGCTCCTCCCACCTTCCCTAGCTCCAGAGCTGCCCCCAGACCGTGGTTTCACTTCCAGTCGCTGAGATGGACTTTAGGAAGAAATGTAGCAGCTCTTGTGAGTCAGGGTCCGCGCTGGCCTCTTCCTCGCACAAACCAGCTGCAAGAGCATCTGACTCACACTCTCCTGTCTTCCAGAAATTCAAGCAAGCATCGGATGACTCCACTGTTCAGAAAAGCGTCTTGTTCTCCTTGTACTGACTGCAAGGCAAACACTAAACTATTTTCTATGAAACACTACCCGTTTGAATTGCTTTGTTGGACTGCCCGTGCTGCACATCGGTTTTGTTTTTATCCCAGTACTGGCTGGGGCTTCATCCCTGCTCTAGGACAGCCAGGGACTGCCTGACCCAGCATGACAGAGCATGTAATGTTCAACTCTGGTTATTTTCTTCTTGCTTCTATGCTTCTCGAGGAGGAGGGATATGAATAAAGACAGAATTTGTGTGCTTGAGCAGTTATTATACTTTGGAATTTGGCCTTAATATCGGGGTTAATACCTGAACTGTTGCAAATTCCCTGGAGAATTACTGTATTTGGTAGTTCTCAGGAGACCTTGAGCTTGTCTGCTCCTAAGACACACCTATCAACATAGGTACATTTCAGTACTGGTAGTTTACTCACAAGTGGGTGAGTAATCCACAAGCCATATCAGTTAGACTGCATTACTGCAAAATGCTCTCATTAGAGAGCTATGCAAAGAGTTTCATCATGGCTTAAGGAATTCAAACAAATCTTTACTTTTACAAGCAAGGTTTGTACAAAAAGGTAATATCTTTTATTTAACCAGCTGATACAGTTGGAAAAAATGGGCCCTCTGTGAGGTTTTTCAGTTTTACATACCATATCAAAATGTCATCCGTAGCAATACATAGCACTGGGCATCTCATTGCTTACATAGCTGCAACTGTTGAACTGTTGATCTGTAGCTGTGAATTACTTAGGGATATATGACTTTGGTGTGGGTGCTAAATAATCCTGCAGTTACTGCTGCTTTTGTAGACATGACGCCAGCCCTTCTACCTCCCAAGATTAATGCACAAAATAATTAGATAAGGAAGGTGTCTCTGTGCTGGGTCTTCTAATACCGTCTACTACACTTTTCTAGTGTAGACAATCTTTCCCCTCTTGTTGAGGTAGACCTCAGTCAGACCTAAGAAGTCAGTGCAGACCTAAGAAGATTTCATTGTGGAATCACTAACCAAATTCTGGAACATCACAGCTCAATTTACACTATCAGCCTCACCTGACAGTACTCTGCCACTGTTCCCTGGGCTGGCCCTGACTCCAAAGAAAACAAAGAATGTTTCAAATTGAGATTTAAAAAGTGTTGAAAGAATATGAAAAAATAAAAATAAAAATAAATCTGCGCTCTCATACTTTCTGGTCACATCCCCATAATCCAGATGCTTGCATGTTTCGTTGTCTCACCAATGTGGTGATGTTAAAAGCTCATGAAGGCAGATCACTCAAAGCTGGAATAATAATAAGAAAAGTAGACCCTCTTAGACATTTTGTATTGTGTCCTCATGGAAACCAATATGAAACAGGCAAGTGTTTAGCAGGTTGGACATGTGAAAGTTCGAATTCTCAAATTGGAATACATCAGAATACACAGGGAGGAACTTTAATCTGATTTCGTGCGCCATATAGTGGATTTAGAGTTTGTGCTTTTGTAATTGGAAATGAAGGTGAACTAACTTCCCTATGTTAGTTCTGATTCCTCCAGAAAGAAAATAAGAATCTCTTTATGCTAGCAACCTTCCTTCATGCAGTTCTTTGGGAGAGTAGACACTTTGCTATTGCAAACTGAAATTAGGCCCCCCCGAGATCTACACAGCTGTAGTCAATCTCATTAGTTGAAGCAAAGTATTAGTCCTGAACAGGCATTTAGCTATTTGAGTACAGAGATGAATCAGCAGGTACACTCTGTTTGTTGTGCCAGACCACGTAATTTCTGGAATTAGCAGCAGCCCTCTGCATAAATCACTTTGGCTGTCCCATGCCATGAAAATAGTTACCTTGTATTTTGAAGTATATTATGGTGTGAATGCTACTCTGCCCCATGGATCAAATGACAGCCCACTACAAAGCAGATGTTAGAGGGATTTAGAATATGCAGTTATAGCTGGGTGTTTCTTTAAGATGAGTGTCAGGAAGCTGTCAAATCAAAGCTTCGAAATTCTTAAGAGTTCAAGGAACCCACCTCAGAGAGACTAAGTTTTCATGGAGGCAGATATAAAGAATCTTCACTAGTAATTCAGCCATGCAATGCAATGAGTAAATAAAGAATAATGCCATACAGAAGTGATGTGGCAAATTCATGTACTGCTCTGAGGCATGTGCTAGCAGTGGTTAGGTGCCTATAAAATGAAGAAAAAAACCCCCACATTATTTGCAAGAATACTAATGAGGAATCAAACTTGTTGGGCAGAAAATCAAACCTAGATTCAAGAGGGTTCAGGTAGCTGTAGATGGGAATCTTTGTGTTAACAATAGGCTTAAGGTCAGAAGAAAGCAATCTGGATGCTGGACAGGATGCATTAGCCTTGTTAATAATGTAAAATATCTGCATCTGTATAATTTCCACCCATAGCAACAGATAAATTAGTGGCATTTTATCTCAGTGTGAGTTACTTAATAATTAGTGATGCCATGTAGGAGTCCATGCTTTTTTTAACCAATGAAAAGTTCCAACTCATATCTGTTTTGCATCTCTGATACTTTTTCAGTCATAGAACTTCTATTTAGTCTAACCACATTTTATTGATTAATACTAAGCTTTCCCTGTGCTGTATTAAATGCTAAGTCTGGACCTACTGGAAGAGTTGGGAATATATAATGGGTCCGCTTTGGTTCCCAGGCCAAGATGTAGAGATGAGGTTAGGCCCACACTGTCCAGGGGAGAGCCATATGCAGCAAATTGTCTGCAGTGTGGGCTAGAAGTTGGGAGCAACGAGTAGTGAAAGATGCCTGGAAACTGAGTGAAATCTCATTAGGCTGCAAATGAAAATGGAGTGGGTCAAGTTATGAGAAAAGCCCTATCAAACCATTTTCTGCAGAGCAAATGATGATTTCAGAGACAGTGTTAAACTTGCTGCTGCCGAAAGAAATAAATGGGATATTTGCAAATCAATTTCTCCAGATCTGTGTTGCTTTTTACCAGGGCCTCGCATCAACAGCTTTCTTCCCAACA
>WEIS01095925.1:0-13992 GCA_013389965.1 Todus mexicanus
GGTCCTACAAAAACATTTCAAATTACACTACCGGATACTTCCCTGTGCCAAGCAGGCATTCAGTGTACTTTCAACAGCATCGTGGTTGCATGTTTTAATTACTACCTACAACGCTTTTGATTCTTGGCCATCAATCGTTGTTATCAAGCCATTACATCTTAAGCGCCTGCTCTCAGTAGTTACAGTGCGACAAAGCAAGGGAAAAAAAAAATCAGCCAAAGAAGTCCATATGTTGATCTCAGGTTTGCCACCAACTACAGGTTGTTCTCCATCCCTGTGTCTCAGGCTTTCCACTAAAAACCAAAACAGAACAAAAAAACCCACCAAAACTCCAAACAAACCAACCACTAAAACAGAAACATCTGAACACCAGGTATCTCCAGTTCCCAAGGAATCCAACTAGAGATATTTCCAACAGCTTCACAGGGAGCTGGATTAGGCCAAAGTCTGCAAACCTGCTCTCACCAAGGTCAAGAAAACTCGGCACCTAAACAAGTAAGAGTTTTTGAGAATCTCAGCTTAACTCCTATGTCAGGATTACTATTTTAGGAATAAGTACTAGTACAAAGAACTTAACTCCCATCTAATTCATCTACAGAACAACAGATTTAGAGATCTTGATCTTACACATCAAGAAACAGCTTTGCCCAGAAATCTGTGGTAAAGCTGCCTTAGAATAAATGACTTTGTTTCCAAATTCTTTACCCAAGCTACGAACCAAGCATTTTAATTAAGGTCTCCTAATTGCAGTTAGTGTAATTTGGGGTAGGGGGCAGGGAAGAAACATGCATTTCCACAGTCCATTGGTACCACAGCTGACAGACAAAGAAAGAAAAGTAACTTTAAAAATGCACGTTAGCTGTAGTAAATGCTCTACTTGTGTTCTGTGGTTTCAGAAACTCATCTTCCTGTTTGAAAAAAGCTCAGTCTGATTCTACAGACCTTTTTCACAATGGCGAACAGGAGAAACTAGGAAAGGGGGAAAAATCAGGGAATTTATTTGTTAACATATAAACAGCCACAGCACGTCAGACTGCAGGTCCAACTTACTCTGCCTCTATAGTGTAGCTGTACTCTCTGTTCTATAGTCAGAGACACAAAAGAAACATCCCAAAATACTGCTTTACTTCAGTGATCTCTTGCAATCAGGGCTCCACAGTTTCATTACCACTGCAACAATACTAGAGGAAAACCTGCCAAAATGGAATAGCATTAAGCATTTAATTTTAATAGATTATTCGAGACAAACGAGAGATTGAATCACAGCACAGAAGTATTGTGCCAACCCTCACCTAAACAATACCTATTGTGAGCCAAGACACAGCGCTACACTGACCGGGAAACTGCTTAACAGTGGCACAAATAGGAGAAAAAAGTTTTACCAAAAAAGCTGGTGAACAGCGCAGAACACGTAGAAGTGATACCCTGCTGCAACCACAGCTCTGCACCTTAGTTTATTTTACTTAGAGAAAAAAGAAAAAAGTCCCCAACAATCCTGTGCCTTTCTCAATCATTCCGGTGCCTCCCGGCATCATACTGGGCTTCAAAAGTCAGACTCCTAGCTGACTCCAGCAAGCACTTACATCTCACCAGTCTCTTAGAAACATTCACAATTAAATCACAGCAGCTGACCAGCATCAACGAAGTAAAGTCTTCTCTGCTCTGAGCCTTTCCAGGGAGACATGAGCTTATGATATGCTAAAGAACCATGTGGTTTGATTGCAACACCCAGAACCAGCAATAACCTGTGACACACTTTTCCTTAAAGACAGGCAGGAGAGGCTTGAAATTACATTTAGAACAGACAAGAGCAAGATCCATTCGTTTCACTGAAAAAAACCCCACAAAAAAACAACAACAAAAAAAAGCCCCAACTAAACCAACAAATTCTGATCCACAAGTAAGCTCTACCTTGAGGTGCAGTGCAAAACAGGCAATCCATCACTAGTAAACAGCAAAAGGGATGATGACCAACACGCTACAGTATACATAAAGAGCAAAGCTATGAGCACATTGCACTAACAGATCAGAAGGGAAACTAGCTAGAGCACTCTTGAAACAAATTTAGCCCCAAAGGAAGCAATTTAAACTTGGGGCTGTCTACGATCGACGATTTTTCACTTTACTGAATTGTGAATAAAACAAAATTCAAAGCACTAATTCTCTCAGATACTGAGAGCTGATGGCCTAAAATGGGATCAGAAAGAGAAAGAGAAAGAAAATGGAGCTTTAGCACTATCTAGCAGCAAGCGCGTACTTTCTATTCCTCAAAGCGTGCTAAAATTTTGTTTCTATACAGGCCATGATAAAGGTCACAAACTCCTCCTCTTTTCAAAATTCACTCCAGCATGGATAGAATCCCCAGACTTTAATCTATTCCTTGAGAGAGAAGGAAAGGTTACACCAAAACACCAAACCCCAAAGTCAAGATACAACCCCAACCAGCACCTGTCCACCTGAAAACAGATCTCTTTTCCTCCTATAGTCCCAGCTCCCACCTGCAGCCTGTGCAACTAGGAACAGCTAAAGGTGCAGCACAAACCCTTTTCTCTCCATAGATTAAACCAACTTTAAGAAACGGCAGTTTTGAAACAGAAAACTTCTACTGATGCCAAAGGGCGCTGCTCAACTTTATCGTCACGCACTCTTGGCACAGCACACGGTGCTCCAAACCCATGTGCCAGCAACAATACTTCTCCCCTTTTACTCTTAAGCTTTCCCTTTTTTTTTTTTTTGCCAGATACAGGGTGCAGATCAGCAACTACAAGTATTACCTTTTTTTTTTGCCATCAGCCTTTCATCAGAATAGACTAGCTTAGTTTCTTTTTCCCTTTCCTCCCTCACATAGACTTACACACACTTTCACAAGAGTTTTCTTTCAGTGCTTGAAAACTACCAGATTGACAGCGCCAGTGAATAAAGCTCACTCTTTGTCGGTAAAACAAGAGCAACACCACAGGCAGACTCAGAACAAGCTCCCGCTATCCTCCTCTTCCCACCCCTCCAACTAGCAAGTGTATCTGAATGCTAAGCTTTGCACATGGCTCTATCATACCAGGAGGCCTTGTAAAGAGTCTCTGATAACGTGGTTTACCCAGACTATCTCGTAGGACACTAGTGGTAAAGCTACACGTGATGGAACTCCCATCCTGAGCTGACACATTATCAGCAGGCACCTGTGCCAGACAGCCCAGCAATTCTAAAACCACGACTCTCTCCTTAAAGGCCCACTGGCAAAAGAAATCTATTTCAGACAACACTGCAAAAGAACACTGAGTTGAAGCAACTCTTAACGCCATATTTGAAACTACAGAAGGGCAATATTAACTGAGAACCAACAGAAAGACCAGAAAAACTCAACGGTCTCAATATCAGACAAAAGACAGGTGCAGATCTTTACTTGAAAATGAGCTGCACATTTGGCATAAATGTTAGAGAGACAGGGCTTCTGTTGCTGTTGCAGTACTAATATTATACTTCACTTTCGGAGAGTGCTCCACTGCCATGTTACCACCTAACCTGGTCAGGCAGCAAATGTGGATCTGGACACTCTTCTCTCCTCCATTACAAGGGTTTCTCAGGTTCCACAAAACACTCCGCTGTTGGCTGTAAAGTCACAAATTAGTGTGCACTAGATGAAGTTAGATGGCTCCTAAACAGTACCCAGCTTTAGTTCTTCCTCCCTTTTGCAAGCTTTTTTAATTTTAAGAGGGAAGTGTTCTCTTTGAGGAAGATCTCTCGTCTTCTCAACTTCTTACAACATCTCGACTGAAATTATTGTTTGGGTTTTTCTACTTGGTCAAGAGTTAACCTATTTTAGCAAAATGAACATGTATGCATAGACTTAAAAATAAGCAATGCCTATTCCTTCAAAGGTATAAAACAAACAAAGAAAAAAAGACAACAAAAAACCCGTCACAACACAGCAGAAGTAACTTGAAATGTGCTCATGTTTTGCTCACAGCAAGACTAGAGAAGAGCTTACAGGGACCAATAACCTCCTTACATTCCTGCAATGTCAGGAATGAAAGCGACTTCAAAAATGCATTAAAAGGTTTACATGGAGTAGATCCACGTGTGGCTACTAAACACAGTACCACGGACACAACCACTGCCACCAGAGGTGACAAGAAGGCAAGAAGGTCTAGCAAGCAGAAAATGAGTGCATTTGCTCTGTGCTTCATACTTTCTCTAAGAATCTGCTACAAGAATCATTCAGGTCCTGGCTGGCTAGATTCAGGTCTGTTTGGCCGACCTCACGCTCTCCGACTGGACTGCCAACCAAAACACCTCCAACCAGCCAGGGCCTCTGCTGCGTAACAAAACATACTGATGAATTTGTGGGGGAGTAACCTCACCCTTACCCCATGCCACCCTCTCACCCTTCAAATGGCAGCAAGGAGAGCCCACGCTGGCTGTGCTGCTATCGGGCTCCAGCGACAGCAGGCAAAGAGGGCTGGATACCGAGTCTGTAAAACCTTGTGAAGAGAGACAAGTTTTTGTAATGCAAAGGAACAGCATATTCCTGAACAAAGAAGCATCTATAGGCAGCTGAGCTAAACACACAGAGCTGAAGAGCAACAGTTACCAGTATTTATGTTCATTTCTCCGATTTGTTTTTTATCTGCAAGGAAATAACCAAGATTCTCATTGAAACACATGTTTAAGAAATAACACATCCCACTGGGTTTAAGTGGTGGCCACTGAACTCACTAAAACACAGCATATTGCTGAAATAGGCAGCGTTTAGTAGCCTGCCTATACAAATGATGACACTTCCCATTCTTGTAGTGAAACCAGGCTGACAAGATAAGGAATAAGCCTCGTCATTGCACCATTGCTTTTAACCATGAGGTCATTTTGGAGCGCAGCGCTGTAGCTGCGGATGCGACAGGCGTGGCATGTCACAAGTGGACCTTTATCATATCATTTCCTTCCAGCATCACTAATCATCACAGACATCACTTGTTCTATCAGCTATTAACCAGTTGCCCCACCATGCCGATAACTTTATCAAGGTTAGGCAGAGTCGTTACTAAGCACTACAACACGCAGTGCCAAATGCCTTGTTTCCAAAGAATTCTCTGAACTATTTCCTCCTGCTGTAATAGAACACATCACACTGCTACACATACTTACCCACACCTAACATTGGAGGGGAAAACACACGATATCAGAAAACCATAACTATGTTGCTTATGGCCAAACATTCAACTCAAACCAGGTCTCTTAAAGCATCAATTTTAGCCCCTTAGAACTCTGCAAGGGGAAGAGACCGGCTCAAGGTGTAAGCATGTTTGTGATGTGGTCTGATGGAAAAAACCATGGCGCATCAGAACAACTGTCAGGAGCATCCCAGCTTCACAGCTCAAGGTTTAGTATTTTGGTTTTTATTACAGGCATGTCTCGTTCAAGTATTTTTCCTCCTTTGCCAGCAGCACCATGGAGAATTCAGTCTCATGAGGCAACGCCTCAGGACCCAGACCAAATATGCAGAACCAACATGTTACAGCAGGAAAGGACTGAAGATGGCTTGTTGACATGGAGGAAGAAAAGTCTGTGAAGAGTTTGATGAAGAGCAAAAATAAGTCTGGTTTGTCGGGTTTTTCTGAGAAGGAAGGACCAACTTCAAATTCTTCCATGCAAGCAAGCATGACTCAGCAGTATGTGACAAGATAAAACAAAACACGTTATAAATCTTCACTAGCTGGCTTCCAGGAAGATAAGATTAAACAGCTCAACATGAACTGAACCTGCTTCCAAGTTTTCGGCCTGGCTCTGCCAATTACTTTCCTGAAAGTGCCATTAGATCCAGCAATGTGACTCACCACTCTACAGAGCAGAACCCTGGGAGCCCTCAGAGCAACCTCAAGGAGCACACACTCTCCTGCCCACACAGGTAGTAGCCTGGCTGTGGAAAGAGTAGTCTTCTGCTTTGGTTCCAAATTCACAGGAATAATTGAAAGAATTTGTACGAGTGGCAAACGGACCCTGGCCAAAAGAGCCCAAGCACAGCAGCTGGGAGGAAGGAGAACTACAACTAAGGACATTTTAGCTGGAACTAGAAGGACATCCTCCCCTCAATGATACTCACTCATTTTGAAAGTTATTCTTAAAGTAAATGGTTGTCCTCCAAATACGGTTTCTCTCTACACAGAGAGAGAACAGTAACTAGTATCTGTTCAGTATTTGGACAGTATGGAAGTATCAGCAGTTTCCTCCTGGATCATATAAAGGGCATAACTCCTTCTGAGGAGAGTTAAATTCCATTGGTATAAATCAAACCATTGTTTTGAGGACTGAACACTGAACTCAAAAATGAGAAAAAGAAGATAACCCAGACAGAAGAGAGTTTGTTCCAGAGCACTACGGCACAGATGTGCCCAGCACAGGTGTTTATTTTGTCTACTAATGTGATTATTTTAGTGTGTTTCACAGGCTCTGCTTCCTTGTTTCCTTGAACATGTTCAAGAATGTCAACTCCTCAAAAAGTGCCAACTGTTAAGATGAATAGTGCATTATCTGGCCAATGTCAGGAGATACGCGGCCAATCTGTGCTGCCCAGGTGCAGTACATTGAGGCAGAGCAAATACTTTGTCATCTCTTGCACCCCTCTGCCAGGCTATACCTATATATTCAAACAAGCTGAACACATTTAGACTGTGTGCCTAGACTTCCCAAGTCATGACTCCCGAAACCGAAAAGGGCCTTCAAAAATACACGAAATATTGTTTCTCGGGCACCTTCTGCACTACCACAGATGGGACCAAACCAGGCACAGCAGTGACCTCAGAGGTCAACGTTTCTGCGCTGAAGCAGGATCACAGGCCCATGTCATTCCCAGCAAGTTTGTCCAAGCCAGTCTTCAAAGTCTCCAGCAACGAGTTCCACTGCCTACCTAGAAAATCAAGCAGCCTTTCCACTTACCTATCATCCCTCCTTCTTGACACAACTGAAGCCCATCCTTTTTGTTCTACCTACAACTGAACTGGGGAATACACTTTGGGAAGAGGATGTTTGTTGGGCTGGTTTTTTTCAGTTTGGTTTTATTTTCCTACGACAGCTTTTCACAGTTTTTAAAGATCCATCTCCAGTCTCCTTTATGTTGAATAGCACAGCACAATACATCATATTTGCAAGACCTCTGATCCTTCTCATTGCTCTCTTTTGGGCAGTTTCCAGCTGAACTACCTCTTCCTTGAAATGTGGAGCCCCAAACCAAAGGCAGTAGGTGAGGTTACTGCAGCTGCAGCCTTATCAGCACTGTGCAGAATGGAGGAATTACTTTATGTGCCTTGCAGGCTCAATTCCAACTTACGTACCCCAAGATGGGGTGGGGTTTTTTTTTGCAATACTGTCAATTTGTATTCAGCCCATGATCAGAAAAAGAACACAGATCTTTCTCTGAAGAGCTGCCTCCTGACCAATCTTATTATTTTTCCTTGCCGCACACGTATCAATTCAAACAGGTTGCAGTAAAGGGATGTACCATAAGGAGGACAGATGCTTCCTGAACCTGAGGTAAATGATTGCTAGATCACAAAACAGTCGCTATGAAAGGATGATTGTTAGAGTCACTTCTGTTGCCGAGCGGCTGCGCTCCCTGTTCCCATGAAATGGTTCTGCAAGCACAACACAGTCAGCTTTTCGAGAGCGATGCCTACCAGTAAGTGCTCTCGGAGATTAACAAAATTCACATATCCCCAGTTCTTCTGGGATGTAGCATCTCCTCTGCAGACTACTGGAAGAAGGAGCAGGAACCCAGAAACACAGTGAACTTTTCCTCTAAGAAATACACAGGGGGTTTTCTACTACTTTTAACACTCTTTCGTATCTTAGTGTAATTTCTGCCATTCGGCTAGCTGTAAGTCTTTGTTAGAGCTGATGTCAAAGAAACTTAGCCACCCATCGGGCCCCTGGTTTACTTCTCATGATATAGTATTTCAGACTAACACAAGCAACAATGGGACCTATTGATCAACACACGTACGTTTTATTTTTATGGCTTTCAAGGCTGTAAAAGCTAACTGGCACAAGCTAGACGTTTAACAAAAGTAGCATTTAGGGTTTTTTGTGGGGAATTGGGGCTAAAGAAAATCCCCTGAGTTCTTCCTGGAAAAAATATGCAATATACTTCATGGCCTACTATATAAAGAAGCAGATTAATTTAATATGCTCAAACCAGCATTATTCTTAAAGCTATCTTAAAACTCATGTTTAGGTTCTTGTGCACAGGCCATGGCACACAAGAGACAAATAAAATTTAGAAAAGAAAGAGTCACACAGATCTACAGCACTGACAACAGTTTACCATTTTGTGGTAGATCTACTAAACAGAGTAGCTGCTCCTATGTACTAAAAGAAGGCTTAACTATCTATCACAAAAATGAAATGAGCAGAAGTTAAAGAATCAATTTAGCTTAAAGAAAACATAAGAGCTGAACTAGTCTGAGTCACACAGAAATTTAAATTAGGCATAGTAATATTTTGGTAGGAAAAAAATCATTGGTTGCTATGTTCAGCAGACCAATCTGGGTCAGAATCAAAATAGTTTCATAACTCAATCAAAAAAACACAAACAAAATAAAACCCACAACCCAAAACAAAGCAACCTACCACAGTGACCTATCATACCCAAATGGTCTTCAGCTCAGGCAACACATGCTCTAGCTGGAGCTACATATCCAAAGAAAAATAAACTCCCTTGCATAAAACCAAACCCAGGAGCTGCTGAAGTGATGCAGGTAGCAATTCAAGAACATGGTCTCAAGTTTCAGAACAGTCTTGAGCAGCGAGCAGCACCCGGGAATCCAAACCAGACCAAGAGCTGAGCTTCCTTCCCGTGTGCCAGTTTGTCATGGATCATCTCCCAAGAAGGGAAGGGGACAATTCAGCTTACTCACTAAAAATCAAGGAAACTGCGCTTTACTAGAAGGCATTCTCAGTTATCTCACTTCCATTTTCTTTTGTGGGTAGAATTGGTTTTCTCAGAATGTCTATAATTTCCTGAGAATTTTTTCCTCCCAGACATCCTCTCTGCTTTTATATAAAAAAAACCAACCCACAGCACAAGAAAATCTGACCATAAATAATCTGAACATTGGGATGTACAAGCACAGTTCTGTCTGTCCAATTGCAGCGTTCATCATAACATGGGTTACTTCTTCAGGCAACTCTTCAACTCCTTTGCTATTCATTTTCTGCATGCTCTGAAGAGGAAATTCTGACTCATTATGTATATAGCTACACAGAAAAGCTACTGCATTACCATGCAAACTTAGGAGTTGTACATGTGAACACTTTTGCCGAAAATAACTAGGAAGCAGCTTATCATTCAGAATGAGGCGACTTCACATTATCTCTTTTTGGACGAAGCATATTTAACTTCACCTCATATCACTTTATCTTATCCAGGTTGCCATAACCTTACTGCCTCACATCTCCATGGCTCCCAGAAGAGACTATGTTAACAGAAGACACACAGAACAACTATCAAGGAAACAGGCTTTTACAGAGCAAATAGCCTTTTGTAAATGGCTGCGCCTCACTAATGTGAGATGGTGCCAAACACACACAACTCATTTTCTGAGCAGATACATGCATTTTTCTATATCGCTGCCATTCCTCACATGAGATGAACAGGAGTCCTTTATTCACAATGTCCAGAGAGACCTGGCAGTACACCTATGCATATTTTACAAAAGGGTATGGGTATAGGTATCCAAGAGCCTTTAGCACCATCTGCAATTCAGACCATAGCTCTGTCATCTCCGTAATGGAATGAGGCGTCTCCATTTCCCTAACCTTGTATTAAGACTTATGAACCTGGACCCTGACAACCATTCCAAGGTCAACGTGATGTGCAGGGAACTGATTGGATCGAATGTCTTTGCCAACTGCATAACCACTAAGCCCAGCCTGAGACAGAGGATGAGACCAAGCAGTTAGAGGAAGGAGGAACTGTTCATTTCAGCAGTGACGGACACATGACGAATGTCAGAACTACATGCTGACATCACAGGCCGCCAAACTCTGAGTTAGAAATCCCTAGAAACCTCGCCTTACTTTTTAACCGGCTGCAGATACTCTATGTGTTGCCAAAGTCGGCTACCTAAAGCTCCCAGACTGTGCCATCACCTTGGTGGAGCTGAACTTAAAGGCTCACAGGGAAGTCTACTCCGGATGCACAAGCCAGACATTTGCACGCTGCAAATCCATCAGGGGCCCTACTCAGGGAGCTGCAGCCACAGCACACACGTCAGCATGCAGGTACCACCGAGCTCAACACAGACCATGGTGCCGTAGCAGCTTCACCCAAAAGCACAGGACACCTTGGCCGCAGTGGCTTCTTAAATTGCCTCCTGACTAATAAATTCATGGAGGAGGTAAGGAGCCTGTACCTAATGCCTGTTCAACACAGAGGAGCTCATTCTCACATCACAACTCAAACAGGAATGCCCTCGTATCTGCAAGGCTGAGGTGGAGACTCTTCTCCGCACTGAAATTACACCGATGCACAGAAAGGAACACAGAAGTCTTACTCCACTGACACCTTTCACAGAAAGGAGCTGCTGGGCAGAACTGAAAACCACTGTGGGGGACGCAGAGATCAGAGCTCAAGGATGCACCTTAGCCCAGACGAATGCTCCTACCACGGTGCTACAGATGCAGCACAGCAAATGGTTATCCTGGCACTGGAGAGAGAGTTCACGTTCCTCTCTACACCCAGTGGCAGAGGATCAGAGCAAGCCTGGCCCATCTTCAGGTCCAGCCTCCCTTGGGAGAGAGCAGGGATTGAAATCGGGCTTCCCACTTGCTAGGCCAAGTGTTCTACCCTCCCGGTCAACAGCTCTCAAGGTGTTATCCAGGGACTTCAATTCTCTACAACAGGCCTGTAAGTCCACACTGCATTTTCATTCACCACGCTGCTCAGAAGCCTAAAAGGGATGTAGAAGCATTAAGGGTTGCAGTGGGTTGTAACCCATCAGTTTGGAGACTGCTGTTTTGGGCTATAAATGTCGAGGTAGATATCACCAGAGAGTTCATGAAGTCTCCGTCTCTGCAGACTTCAAAACCCACCTGAACGCAATTCTGTGCAACCCGATCCAGTTGAAGCTGCTTTAGCAGAGGGGCTGGACTAGCCGATCTCCAGAGATCCCTTCTAGCCCATCAGTGTGGTTGTGATTACCGCAGGCACCACTTTTATCTTTTTGGGCTACATCTGGAAGGCAAAGCCAAAGCTGTTCTACTCTTTGAAGAATACAGGCCATACCTAATGTGCCACAGTGAGGACCAAAAGTGCAGAGCTCAAAGGCCTTTGATGGGGATATAAAGCTTTGGCAATAGCCCCAAGACACTCTGTTCAGGCAGGACAATGGCCATGCCAGTCACGTTTGGTACTAGAACTTTACATAACCACGTGAGAATCTTAAGTAAAGGTGGTAGGCGCCTCTAAGTTCTCCAGTAACAAAACTAGAAAAATTAAGATGCCAAAATTCAACACAGAAACCTATCGAAATTCAGGAGCCTCAGTTGCACTTCAAAGATGGATACGAACATGAGGAAAGTATTTGAGGTTCCTTCCCAGTCTTTGTGGAGCAGAAACCCGAAGGCACGCCTGTCTGTGCCCCGAAGTGGCACCTTGAGTGCCCGTGCACTCACACTCGCTCATGTCTCATTCCAGCTAGGACAATACATCAACATTTCAGCTGGAGACAAACCCTGGAACCACTCTTCAGAAAGCAGCTCAGCACTTAAGACTATTGCTCAGAGGACGGTTCAAGCAGATTTTGAAGTGTCTGCCCATGATCCCTTTAGGACACCAACACTTTGCACATGCAAGTGGCTGCATCGTCAGAATGCGAAGAAATGAAGTCTTTCCTCATCCTAACAATGCCGCCGATTTAAATCCAGCACATCTCCAGAGTTCATTAGGAGGCTTCTCTTACTTTCCTAGATTATATAACTGCTTCATTGCAAACCCATACAAACAAAACTGAACTTTGTAGTCATCCAGAAAGTATATCCCTAGGCAACAGGCAAATAAATTCCAAGCAATAATCACCATAAAGTACATAGAGTAGACAGGCGCACAGTCCACTCTAATGCATGAATCACTCCAGAGGAATGAGTACCCGTGTCTGATTGCCTACCATACACAACATTTCTGGTAAGATGTACATTGAGCTTGGCACCAATTTTTCTACAGCAACAAAATCTTACAAACACACAAGTGATCAAGCAGGTATTATGTGTAAAATACTTGAAGCTTTTGCCTAAATGAATGGAGCTTCCCACTGGTGTCAATGGAAGTTACCGGGAAGGAAAAGGGAGCATCCAAGACACCAGCGTGACTTTGTCCAGTGACTGCATCAATCTTTAAACCAAATACTTAAGTCGGCTTCTGTAGAAAGGTTACTATTAAATGCTTTTGAAAATACCAAAGCATGACTGAACAGGCATATCTGTCCAATGTCTGGAAACGTTATTCACGGTGAGCTTAGCCTGCAGAGAATGAGACTGCCTAATTCTCATCAAGAAATTAGTAAAGTGCAGCAAGAGAGACACTGTGGGGTCAATCTTCACAGCACTACGAGGACCTAGAACTATTAATAAATTTATGCAGTACACAAAGAAATTCTAGATCACTTATGTAATGCCAATGTAAGGAATTTCTGAAGTAGAGGAAAATGAAGAGCCTAATCAAAAAGAGAAACGAGGACAGCGGAGAGCAGAAAGTCAGAGACTCCCAAACATACGAATGCACAGCACGCAATGCCAAGAATGGAAGATGAACTACTGCAAAAAGCTTTTTACGTATTTTCTGATATTTCTCTTCACTTCTGGGAAGGAAAAGCAGCCTATATCCAACCTCGAGGCCCTATAAATTGCATTTCTCTTACACTTGTTTCAGGTTAAAGCGTGGGTTTGGGAATCACAAAAACTGACCCAATATCTCTTAGGCAAGGTCAAAGTCTAGCGTTATTCATCTGGAAATATTTTGTTTGGAGAATCACACGGAATTTAAGAAGACATTAAACCAGAACCTGTGGTCTCTTCTATACTTTAAAAACCTCTGATAAGTTTTGCTGAAGTTTGACAAAGAGAATACAGAACACCAAGAACACAAGCTGATGTAAAAGCTTTCGTCACTTTCTCAAAATAGTTTTCTGTTTCTTCTGCCTCCTTCATCTTTACAGAAAGAAGCAACTGCTGCCAACACAAATTTCACAGGGACTGGTGTTTTTAACATGACATGCTTCGCTAAAAACTGTATTTGGAGTCTTGTAAAATATATTCTGCAAAGTCTGAACAGACTTCACAGAAACCAGAACATGAGTTATTCAGAATATTTTCAATTATCAGAATTGGTATCCTCATTATAAACTTACTATTAGACTGAAATAAATAGGAAAAAGCTGTTATTCAGTATCAGAAGCTGTAATGCATGTGTCACAAGACCTTGGACCCACCTGGAGTTTACACTTCTAATTAAATAATAAAATTGGGTACGATACTGCATATATTATCCTCTAAGCTATTCAGATAAAGTCTAATTGCAGCTTATCGAACTAACCTTTACCTCTCGGACTGCAGAAAATACACGCAGTCATGCCACCTTCAGACATCTCCTTCACATCTCAGGTGAACGCAAGCTCACTCGGGGGGTCGTGTACCCCAATATTTTGTGTTTTCGCACAACACGAAGGAAGGTTATTCCCAGTCATTTGACTGGGAATAACCATAACTCGGCTTCAGCTTCAGCTCTCAGCACAGTCCGCGGAGACCCCAAATGAGACTGTTTCACCAGGAGCCCTGGAGACCCCTCGGGAAGCGGCGGACACGCTCACACACACACGCTCACACACACACCACACACACCCCCCACTCTGGCAGCCGCTGCCCGGCCGCCGCTCGGTGTCCCGGGGGCGCGGCAGCCGCCCAGGTGCGCGGAGGCAGGAGCGGGAGCGCCGGACCAGCCCAGCCCAGCCC
>WEIS01095925.1:21920-33639 GCA_013389965.1 Todus mexicanus
ACCAGAGGCAGGAATAGTACCTGTCTTCCTCTAACAGTCATCCCCATCCTTGGCTTTTTCCTACTCAGTGCATTTCAAAACATTATCCAATTTCAACACTCACTCAGGGACCAAAAGCGTCTTTTTTTCTTCTTGCTAAAATAGCAAGCTCATATCCAAAGATTAAACTCTGCACATACACCTCCTCCACATTACCAACATAGTCTTCTGAAGGAAGAGGAAGGTCACATAGAGAAGAATTGGATATTCAGGAGATAAGCAAGTTAAGGAAAACAGAAGGTAATCAGCTGCAGCGTACGAACAAAACAAAACAAAACAAAACAAAACAGCTGGAATAATCAACTGAGCCCATGATTTGGTTATAGCTCCAAGCTCTTACTAGGCGCTCAAGCTTGTTAAGTGAGGTATATAGCTCACTTAAGATCACAAACTTTTTTATGAAATGGCTAAATACCAGGTGATTTAAGTATTCTAGAGAATAAGAAACACTAAAGCTTTTAAGAGCAGAGTGAATTGAAGTGTTAGAAAAAGGAAGGTATTGCTACTTCTGCAGGGAAGTGGAAGTTGTTTTTTCATAAAGTATGCAAACATTTCTGTGATTAAGAACCTATCAACCCTCCCATGATATGGGTGGATGTCTTACACATATGCTTCTTGCGGTACATTTTAGAAGTTAGTAACTATCTGCTAATTCCTAAGCTCTAATAGGACACAGGGAAGAGGTTTCTAAAAGATGACAGATGCAGACATACACTTTTTTTTTTTTTTTCCAAACAAANTATAAAAGATGACAGATGCAGACATTCCCTTTTTTTTTTTTTTTTTCAAACAAAAGCTTAGATTCAGCAAATCTCAAATATCCTCTCTACCACCCCAAAACTTCCATCTTGATCTACACAAAAAAGCTGGGATCCTTTGAATGTGGGAAAAGGCCAGATCTGAACTGTGTTCTTTCAGAGCTTGTTTAGTAAAATAAAGTTATGCCTCAGGAAAGTCTAAATATAGATATTCCCTGCTGCACGCAGTTCACAGTCTAAGCAAGACAGGCACAGCCTGGGAACTTGGAATCTCAGAAGAGACAACAACTAAATCTCTTTAAGGTCATTCTATGGTAACTTTCTTCACAACAGCATCACAGAAGGAAAGCTAATCAGTGGAAATTAAAAAAAATATAATGAAAAAGCGAGAGTGTCCTTGCAACCTCCTCTCATGAGGATGGGAGCTGTCACTCCCTCAGGTGGTCAGATATTTCTCTTGAACATGTATATCAGGGGAAAAAGAAGGGACAGTGAGTATCTCCAATGAGTGACCTTCAAAAGGATTTGGGTTTTTTTTTTCCTATTTCTTTTCCACTTATGGTTGAAAATTAACTCTTTTAGGCCAACTGACCAAACCCAGTATTTTCAATTTGCAGCCCCCTGGTTGTGTATCTGTTTTTCTTTTTAACACGGGTGACTTTTCCATTACCTTGTTTACATGAATAAACATGTTGGCAGCAGCAAACTCAGCATGGAAATTCAATAACTGTTCCTTTCTGGCAGTATCAGCAGACTTCAGCTGAAATCATGGAAAAGCAGATTTCTCAGAAGTTTAATGGCAACTTTGGAAGTGATTTTTTGCGGTACAGTATTTATAGAGATTTAGTTAAAATCAAAAAACTGTAATGAATAATGCTTCTGCTGAAATGCAGTTTATAGCTGAAAGCTGCTTTGACCAAAATTCTGCTTCTCTCTCCTTCTAGAGCAGTACAATTCTGGGTGATATTGCCTGAGCTGAGATCATTACCTGCATTGCTTCTGCAGAAATTGTATTTGTCCTCTGTTTAAACAAATTCCAGAGAGAAATATTCAGCCACCAACCATCTCTGCTGGTGCTCTTTTAGTATGTTTTTGTCAGTTCTTGCTAAACTTCGAAGCCACTTTGTCATTGGCTGAAAGCAGAAGGTAAAACCAAAGATTTTATCTCTTTCCTGCTAGAATTATTTTGACCACAGACGATGCAGACATGAAGCTTGTATTCAGTGGTAACTCATGAACAAGAAGCATCACAGTAATGAAGTCTAAAAGTTCAGTCTAAAGTGCCAAGGCCCTTCTTCATAAAAGTCTCAGTTCTTTACCACTCTGACAAAGGGGAATAGTGTTTAATTCTACCTTTAGCAGCTGTCTGCTGTGGACGTTTGGGGGAATGAGACAGCTATGCCATTTGTAAATAACCAAAAAGTTTGTTGGAGAGATGGTAAATATTTCTCCAATCAAGAACAAAGTATGGCTGGTATTCAGAGAACCCGGGTAACATGATTTCCTGGAGCTTAACTCAGATGTGGCTGCTGCTAAGAAACAAAGGCTGGAGCAGAATTTCAGGAACAGAGAATTAAAGATCAAGGTGATTTAAGGTCCCGACATTTCAAAGAAGCAAGTCAAAGGAGGAAAAGATCACCATGGATTATGCAGAACTCACTGAATAACTCGGCTTCATGTGGCCAATGTAGCCAAAACAAGCAAACATAGCAATTCATTTCAAAACAAGAAGAAATATAAGATGCCAACATATAAAAAAGTATCTTACATGATCCCAAAATACTGAAGATGCTACCCCCCTAAGAAAACAGGTATTTCTAACAAAGTTCAAAGAAAGACAACAGTAAAAGCAAAATAACCACCCAAGACAAAAAGGGAATCAAAAGACCGTACCCTTATTTTCAGAAAAAACAAAACTTATAAAATACAAAACCCACCCAGATTCATAAAACATAAAATAAAGTACATGACATTGAAATTGAGGGAAACTGTTTCTGACTCACAACAAGCAATAATGTAAGAAACCGATCAAAACAAGTTATACACCACAACAGAATACTCTGAAATTCCTGGCAACTAGATGTAATAAACAGAACTGCTACAAGCTGCAAAAACATGGGGCATTCATTCACTCACTGATAAAAATTCACATAAGCGCTATAAACACTGTTCTGGGAAAAAAACCAAAAAACAACCCTAAAGGCATTTTCTTTTCCCAGTGCGCCTACTCCATTTTTCAGGTATGTTACCTAAAATTCAGTGAAAAAACTTCTCCTTCTGTCTTTCTTTATAAACACAGCTCTAACTCTTCCTGTAACACAGAGGAGTTTGCCTATCTGGAGCTGAGGGCAGATGCCACCGGAGGCTTGGGTTTCCATGTGTGTTTTCTTTCTCCAGTCAAAGCAACAGTTCTTCAGTTTGCTCTTCCGTGCCCTGCCTTTCAAGTACAAGGAAGAGAGAGAAGCCTGCCAGGGTCTGAAGAAAGTCTTCCTGTCAGTTCTCCTCCTCCTCCATAAGCAGCAAGTGAGCATTTTCAAGGATCTCTGTGCTTCATCCCTCACACTTCAAAGCTTAGCCCTACCCTAAAGCTAGTCTAATCCTCATGGCTGAAGGTTAGGTATGATCTTCATAGGACCAGCACACAGGCCAATGCCCTGTTCTCCTTTTATGCAGGTTTTCTCCTTGGAATCCCAACACGTATGAACTCCGTAGGGATCCAAGATCTCTAGTCAAGAGTTTGGCTCAGAGTTAGGGTCAAGAAGGAAAAAATCTGGGGTTCTTGATTAATCAAAAATCAGCGTCCTCCAAACTGGAAGGCACATGCCCTCTTGCGAGAAACTTTTCTCACTAACTAGATTCTCACTTCTTGGTTACTTGTCAACAATGAGAACCTACCTACAACTACAGAAACCACCAAAAGAATGCATGGTGTATTCTGTCCTTCAGCTTCTGCCTTCTGTTTGGAAGGACAACTAATTTTGGTTTGGTAATTATCTCAAGTCTTCTACCTTTGGTCTTCTATTTTGGCCAAAATGTAACCCTAGGGAAGCCCTTAATTTGATACTACATTATGAAAACTTTGACGCAAGGATGACAACTAACCGTTCTGTGTCCCATTGTCCACCCTCACCTGTCCAATGTAGTCAGAACTCTGAGTGCACTAAGAGGCCTTAGCATCCCCATGAACCTCGCCTGCCCCCACCCAAGGGCTCAGCAGTGCTATTTAAGCTGAGCCCTGGCCTTCAGTCCACACCTGAGCTCAGGTTGTTGTAGGAGTATGGGGTTTCACTTCAGCCATGACTGTGCCAAGCCATGTTCACTTGGATCTGGACTCAGAGTGACTTCCTAGCTTGACCTCAGTCTTTCCTTCTCAGTATGGCCCTTCCAGGCAATCACTGGGTTACGGTCTGACTGTAGTTACCCCTACTGGACTTGACCCTAACCTGTGGGCTGCCTTCCTAGTTTGACCTTGGGCCTGCCTCATTGCTTGCCTGATGATCTGGACTCCAGGCTGAATGCGGTGTGCCCTGCTCTTTGCTCAGGTCCTGCAGACCTGGGCTCTGGCAGTGAGGCTCTGCCCTACCAGCTGTGCTTTCATGCTTGACTCCTGCCCTTTATGGAGCAGCCAGCCCTCACTGCTCCCAGTGCTCTTCTGTTTTACCTTCAAAGTAAGCCCAGTATTTCTATATTTAGTGTCACAAGCCCAGCAATAATACCAAAACTAAGTAAAACATTCAGGTTTTTTCTTTAACACTACAAAACCTCATAATTAACTCTCTAATTCTAGGCCCAAACATTAAACACAATTCCTTTTGATTCTGGCTTCTATCTCCTCCTCCTCTTTGCAACTTGAATATCCCCCTTTTGAGTCTCACCAGGTGTATGTCCCCATTTCAATATGGAGAGTATGAGCTGTTTCCCTTATTGTTACCAGCCCTGATGACTGGAATTTAGTTTGAAACCCCACTAAAGCTGAGAGCAGTTGCTTCTTGATTCACTAATTTTGGTATTACTTTTGCCCCTCCTCAAAGGCTGCTGCTAAAAAAACCCCAACAAATGCTCAAGTGAGAGCTATTTGCTGTGGCCCTTTCTACGCTTTACCAGTGGTTAAGTCTAACGTTGCATTTATGCAAAGAGAGATCTGACCCAAAGATATTACGGATCACTGTCTCATGTTATGCCTTAGCTTTTGAAAACTAAGGCAGCTCCTCTTTGCTATAACAACTCCACAAATTTTTTAGACATTTATCTTCATAACTGTAATTTCAGGCCTACAGTTAACACAGAAGAAAACACCGATAAACCTGGTAAGTTAAATCCTAAAGCATCCTCCTTTTCCAACTCCAACCCTTCAGAGGACACCCTTGGTAAGCAGGAATAAGCCCCACATTCCACTCCTTTTTTCTTCAGAAGCTTAAGAGCAACTGCAGACTTTACACTTAGCATATGTATCTGCTGACAAGTCATATATTCACACAGTCACAAATTAATTCTGACTGAAAGCCTTCTTTTTGACATCTAGGTTGGTATTTTAGGCTCTGTGTGGTAGCAATTCCATTTCCCATCATTGCCTCTAACCCCAATAAAAGAAAATGCAATGAAGCCATACTTTTGTAGAAATTTTATCAGCTACACAGGAGCTGTATTCACTTCTAGATCAACTGGGACCTCACTAGCTACAAGAGGGGGAAAATTGGTATTTAGTCAAGAGTAGCGTTCCGGGGATAATTAGTCACGAAAGATGATGAAATCCTCACCCAACTGAAGTCAAGTGCAAAACTTCTGAGCTGGGATTTGGGGGTTCCCGGCCTGTGAAAGCTGGCTTTCCCTGCGGTGTTGAGCACCACCTAGTGTCCTCACACTGGCCAAGGAGATACCCTCTGAGCCTTGAACGAATGAGCACCAAAGCAAAAAAACCTCAACCGACCAACCAACCGAACAAGCAAAAAAACCCCGAAACCCCAAAAGCATGCCTTAAGGTGAAGCTGCTCTGTGCCAGGGAACTTATTTCTCATCTTTGTGGGCTCTCAACTGCCTTTTTTCTCCAATGACATCTGCAGCACGGTGCAGTGCATACAGTCATGAGCTGTCCTGAATATAATCACTAGTTTGTAACATTTTTCACTGGAACACTAAACGTAGCAGGATAGGCCACCATAAATCTGATTTTGCAGCAGCTTTTTATATACTGCCTTTTAAGTACCTACTACATCCCCCGAGAAATATGGCAGAAAATCCTAAGTTTATGTATTTATTTACACCCAAACAAAAAAAGTGTCATTGCTTTAGCATCTTTCATTTCTTATTTGATGTCCATTTCTATATTCTCTTTTGGCCTTCTTTTTATACTATAGCTGGATGTGTGAATTGTGGCCACCACTGCTCCTCCATAACTTTGAAGGACAGAATTCAGTGCTGATGGCCAATGACTCAGTCATTCCCAACAATAAAGAGAGTAATAGTCAAGGTTGTGACAAATCAGATGGATTTGAAATCCATTTTGCTCATAGTTACTCGATTTGTGAAGCAATTCAGAAAGAAGTTATAGCAGCTCCCAGACACAGTATAAGAAAAGAGGGGTTTTCTGGTGGCTCCAGGATACAACAATTTAATAAAAAGTTTTCATTTTAAATGTCATGCTGTACCATTATTGAATTCTTTTAACTAGCACAGGCAGTATGCGTTAAACACTTACTGAATTCAGACAAATGTTGAAACGCTTACTGAACTCAGACAAATGTTGAAATACCTTTTGCACAAGCCATCTTCCTAAATACCGCTGTGGTGCATGTCAGTGAGCTGCACACATCTGACCAAGTGAGGTTTTTTGTCAATTTAGATGAGCTTTTTGCTTCACTGAAGGCTTTTTCACAGAATCACAGAATGTTAGGGGCCGGAAGGGACCTCGGCAAATCATCCAGTCCAATCCTCCTGCCAGAGCAGGATCACCTCAGGCAAGACCACACTGGAACGTGTCCAGGCAGGTTCTGAATGTCTTCAGAGGAGACTCCACAGCCTCTCTGGGCAGCCTGTGCCAGGGCTCTGTCACCCTCATCAAGTTGTTCCTTATGTTTAGGTGGAACCTCCTGTGCTCCAGCTTGTACCCGTTGGCCCTTGTCCTGTCACTGGACATCACTGAGAAGAGCCTGGCTCTGTCCTGCTGACACTCACCTTTCACATATTTATAGACAGTAATGAGCTCCCCCCTCAGTAATTTAATTCCCTAGGAATAGATGCAGTGTTAATTTTATAGAATATTTTTAAAGCTATACTGAGTTTCTCATGAAAAACAGTTTTTCTTCTTTCTGTGGTAATGTGTTAAGTCACATTCATGTTGCTGTACAAACAGTAAAAATCATTTGGGTTTATCTTTTGCAATGCATCTCTATGATTTCCATAAAGCTAGACTCAGGCAAGATTTCCTTTGAACATGGGATGGTCTNGGGCCGCGGGGACGGGGCGCCCCTCGCCGCTTGCGGAGCGGGGTCCGGCGGGAGGCGGCGCGGCCCGGGTGGGGAGAGCCCGGCGGGGGCGGGGGGCTCTGGACCGCTCCGGTAACCGCCGCGGGGGCTGGGGAGCTGCGGGTGAAAACTGTGTCTCGAAACGGAAGAGGAGACAGAGAGAGAGAGAGCCCCGGGCGTTACCTGCGGGGCAGCCCAGCCACGGCCCCGCCGCTGCCTCGCAAGGGCAGGGCGAGAAACAGCCCGCGGGTAACGACAGCCCGTGTGTAACAACAGCCCGTGTTTGCCTTCCTGCATTGACTGCAATTCCAGCAGTGTTTGTGCTCCGAGGATGTGCGTTTGCCGTGAAGATGGGTCTTCTCTGAAGGCAACTCCTTGTTAGCAGGGCTGGAAAATGGTGAGGGGACTGGTACATCTCTGATGAGGGAAGGCTCAGGGAGCTGGGGCCAGGAGAAGAGGAGGCTGCGAGGGGATCTTACCAATGCTCATCAATGTCTAAAGGGCGGGTGTCGAGAGGATGGGGCCGGGCTCTTTTCAGTGGTGCCGTGACAGGACAAGGGGCAGCAGACACAAGCTGGGACGCAAGAAATTCTATCTGAACATGAGGAAAACGTTTTTTACGATGAGGTTGACAGAGCCCTGGAACAGGCTGCCCAGAGAGGCTGTGGAGTCTCCTTCTCTGGAGACTTTCAAAACCTGTTTGTTGCAGTTGGGGGTTAGTGGTGACTTCTTGGTAGGAGTGGAGGTACTTGAGCTAGAGTGTTTGTGGCTGCTTTGAAGTGTTTCAAGTTACTTGGACCCCTACAGCCACCCAGGGATCTTAAAGCAGCTAAACCCCAGCCCAGAACTGTCTGTGCTTTTTCTGAGAAGTGCCAGCTGACTGGTTTGTTCTGCACTGAGTCAATGATTGGTACAGATGTTCAGCTCCTTTCCTCCATGAGATGTGCTGCAACTGTTCACACAGTTCACACAGAGCAGAAATCCAGTTAGGTGCAAGTAACATGCTTGCAGTATCTTTACGTGTGCAAACAGGTACAAATACACACCTTTAGTACATATCCTCTCATGTTCAAAACCCTTTACATGGTTTGCAGATGGGTACTCGGAGCTTTATAAAACTGGATGTTGCTGTGCTGCTGGTACTGGCTGGCTAGCGATGTGTTGCCTTGCAGTCATCAAAGAACTTTACAAACGCAGAATTTATAAAAGTTGTGTTGTCCCCACGCTACCGCTGGAGACATGGAAGGCAGATGGGGTAACTAACTTACCCAATTGGTGACTTCTGTTTTGTTCAGTCAGTGCTTGGCTTTAGCCTGGTGTAAGCTGATAGCTGGTGGGCCCTAAAGCAGCCAGAGCCATCGATGGAATGTTGTGTGTAATTACCATTAGCCTCTTGCTGGTGTGTGATTTTCTCCAAGGTAGAGAGATCTCAGGTCTTCAGAAACGGATGTGTATGCTGGTTTTACCGATGGGTAATGAAAAGTTCTATAAAGTATGAAAACCAAACTTCACATGTGCACCCTTGTTCTCCCGGCTGTGCTGAATGTGTATGTTGCCTTCTGTTCCAGGTGCAGAGCATGGAGAATGATGAACTTCCGCCAGAGGATGGGATGGATTGGTGTGGGGTTGTACTTGTTGGCAAGTGCTGCAGCTTTTTATTACGTCTTTGAAATCAATGAGACTTACAACAAACTAGCACTGGAGCACATCCAGCAACACCCCAAGGAACCACAGGAAGGAACCACATGGACGCACTCCTTAAAAGTACGACTGCTATCCTTGCCTTTTTGGCTGTGGACTATAATATTTTTAATACCATATTTACAGATGTTCTTGTTCCTCTATTCCTGTACAAGAGCTGACCCCAAAACTGTTGGGTATTGCATCATTCCTATCTGCTTGGCTGTTATTTGCAATCGTCATCAAACATTTGTGAAGGCCTCTAATCAGATCAGTAGGTTACAACTGATTGACACTTAGCTCCATTTCTAGTTTCCGTAGCTGTTTTGAAGCAATTGCATATGCCTGATCTAATCACAAGACGGAAGTTCTGAGCGAAGGCTGGAAAGAGCCTTTTCTTTCAAACCGTTAAACAATGAAGAGAGTGACTGTTTTCTATTTAAAAAAAAAATAAAGTAACCACAAAGGTTTTTAAATATGGGTCTATCAGGATGGCCGGAGTGGGAGAGCCTTATGTGACGCTCAATGGAAGTAATTCTCATTTTGCCTTAATGATGCAAAATTGCAACACTCCATCTGAAACATCCTGTGGGGAAGTAAGTTTCTGGTCCATGACTTTACTCCTCTGTGCAAAAAAGTGATTTCCTATGTTTTCCCTTGGAGTAAAATCAGTGAAAAGATACTTCTTTTGTGGTAAATGTAAAAGGAAAAGAAAATCAGAACATGATTACGTGATTATAAAAGCTGCACTTAAAACTATTTTCTTTTTCTTTTTTTTTTAAAAGTAATTAATATCTACATCAGTGTTGGTTTTTAATGAATTTTTTAAAAATAAGTTTAGATATAAATACAGGAAGCAAAAAATAAAGTTTGTGTGAACCTTTAAAGGAAAAAAGGTACTTTTTTTTCAGTGGTAGCACACTTTTTTTTTAGTGATCGCAGCAGCACCCCATTACAGTAGGTAGGCAGTGAGGAAGGAGTAGCACAGGCCTGGAGGGTGGTGCTTTAAAATCTTCTCCCGCGACATCGAAAGCAGCTTATGCTGGCATTGGCCTGTACCCTGCACACAACTTCATCTGCGTTTCCTTCTCCTATCTGTAGAAATGTCCTTTGACAAATTTAGAAGTGATTGGAATTTACTACCATTTAAATTTCACTCTGGACATGATGCAAAACCGTGTTCTGGGAGCACTGATGTATTAGGAAAAAACTTGGAATTTGGGAAAGTTACCTGGTATTAGGTTGGGGGGTGATGCTACAAATAGGTTGTAAGACAGATAACCCTGTTCCTTCCAGAGATTTGAAGAAGTACGATGCTGCCTTCTCATTCTTGCAATGAATGCAAATTTTTCCAGTCATACTGAGACTTCTTGCCATAGTTTCAGCCTCTGTTTTTCAGTGCTATTTTGACATAGCATTTCATTCTACCTACTGGGTTATGTATTTCGAATAACATTGAATCTGTTCACTCTTCTTGTCCTTTTTTGTTTCTTCTCAGAATAACTAAGTTCTTGAGCCAGCCATGATGGAAGTAGCCTTCCAGCTGTGGAAACAGTGAAAAATACACTATTCAAAAGCAGTAGGCTCAAAGCAATTATTAACGGAGCTCCTCGATTATCGTTTCAATTGTATGTGATTGTCAGTACCTCATCCTCAGAAGTACTAACCATTTCTGACCACTTTAAGGGAATCCTGGAGGCTATCAGCTTTCTCTTGCTTTGGGAAGAGAACGCTATTTTCCGTGTTGCTATGTTTTAAGCACGGCAGTTATAACACCTGAAACTTTCTGTTTGCATTTGGAGATATTTTGAGACACTGGTTTCAAATGCCAACACTGGTGCTAGGACCTGAGAACAATGTAGCCTTCACAAGAGGGTTTTAAGTTCTAAGTGCAATATGAAAAGGAGGAAGCTGCCACTTTAATAGGCTGGAGTAAGAATAAACAGACTTTTCGTATCTTAGGGGGTCAGAGCTTTTAAGCTGTGTGACTTTTCTTAAGTTTAAAAATCACCATCCTATTTATAAAATAAAAACTTTTCAATGTTTATAAACAGAAGTCTGACAATGCAGATATATATTAAGGGTTTGGGGTTTTTTTGGTATACGTTTGTTGCTAGATAGCAGCACTGGCAGTCAGCTGCTGGAGCTTACTCTCCTGCCCTTCACTCAGCGTGGGTTCGGTTGATCTTGTTTCCTTGTCCTTTTATGCTCGGTGCCCTAATTACTTGTCTGTAGCCTGAAGTTCTGGGGCCGGCTGGCTGGAATGGAATGCTCCTGTCATGCCCTTATCTTTGTGGAACAGGGAGATACCTCTGGCTGCGCTGTTTTTTAAATTTGATGCTGTAGTTTTAAACTGAGCGATTACGTTGTGTCTAGATGGAGTTAAAGAAGAACAACTAAAGAGGAAGCATCAAAAATAGAAGACGATAGGGAGAACTGCCTCAGTTTCTCTTATGCGAGCATGTGGCCTTTGGCACATTGCCCAGCGCGCTTGCTGCGGTGGGCCAGGCTGTCTGGATGGGGAGCACGTGCTGGGCGCAGCGGTGACTTACGGAACAGAGGTTGTGTTTGTAGACTTTTCCATCAGAAGCCTGGTTTTAAAGCTGTTGACAAGCATGACCTTTACAACTCACCACAGAAAGACATACAGTCTGATTCATGCAGATGCCATGTCTGCGAGGATTTCAGCTTGTGGGAAGCAGCAGTGGAGAGAATTAGTATAAACTATTAAGATAGTGCATAGGAATGCTGGGCAACAGGAGCAGGAGAGGAGGAAAAGCA
>WEIS01095928.1:0-10779 GCA_013389965.1 Todus mexicanus
AAAGCTACAGGGCCCTGCCTGGGGCTGTGGGATGAGCAGAGCCTGCCCTGGAAAGACCCTCAGGGGTCTCCCGAGAGGATGCTCTAAGTCCGTGCCTTGTTTCACGTGCCCTTGGCAGGAACAGGAGGTTGCAGGGCACCTCCTGAACCCGAAGCAAATTGGAGTCTTGCTTAGCTGGGCAGCAGCAGGTGCCGGCAACGCTCGGAGCTGTGCCCACTGTGCCCTGGCAGGAGCTGGCACCAGCCGCTCTCATGGGTGCGGAGTTGGGGAGGGTGCGGGAGCCCAGCCTGGCGCCGGGTGCTGGTGCGGGGTGACGCCCGGCTCGTGCTCCCAGCAGTACAGGGAGCAGGCAGCACCCATGGCAGGACGTGGTTTACAGCCCGTCCTCGATGCACAGGGTTATTTACGGCTCCTCGGTGCCGTCACCGCATCGCGTTTGCGTGCCGCGGTGCCGGTGAACGGCAGTGACCTGCCCGCGCTGCCTCAACTTTCCCTTCCTCAAACAAACTAAACCTGCCTCTCCCTCGCCTCCTGCAGAACGGGATCGTGCACAGGGACCTGAAGCTGGAGAACATCCTTCTCGATGCCAATGGCAACATCAAGGTGAGAGGCTGGCAGAACCCAGCCACGCTTTGGGTGACACTCAGCACCAAGGTCTCGGGGATGCTGCTTGGTATGGATGGGCTGGGGGTGGCCACAACACTCCAGTCCCACCAGGACTCGTTCTGCAGAGCTCTGGGAAGCACCGGTCAGCTCTGGGACCGCTGGCATCAGCCTGAGCTGCTGTTTGCCCAGGAGATGAGGAGCCAGGAGGGTGCCAGTGCCCAGCCCTTGTTTTCTATGCCTGGTCTCAGAGGCTGAGCCTCGGCGCTGCCTGTTAAAGCCATAATGTGCATTTGAGTGCTGATAAGAGGGCAAAGTCTAAACGCTGAGGTCAACTCACAACCAGCTGGGTAAGAAAAGGCTCTCCCAGTGAAAGTCCCGCTCCCTGTATGTGCCAGCCAGGATGGTGCAGGATGGTGCAGGGCAGCTCCCAGCTCCCTTGGCCCCGAGCGATGCTTTTCTCCTCGGCCAGGAGTGTTGTAGCCGCCCGGGGAGGAAGGGCATGGCTGCAGCCGGGAATCGCTGCGGTCAGGGATAAGCTGGCTGCGAGGCTTTATCTCTCTAAGGGGTAATTTTGCAATTGGGAGCTCACGAGCAGGGACTGTGCCTTCTGCTCGCTGAGAGGTGCCGGTGTAATGAGGATAATGAAAGCCTGCGTGCCAGGCGGAGCAGGTAGGGACTGAGGCAGCCTCGTGGGGCTGTGAATGAGCTGGAGGAGAGCCCGGCAGCTCTCCCTCTAACCACACCTTTGCGGCTGCCTCTGCTCTCAGCACGATGGGGCTGGAGGGGCAGAGCCGCAGGGCAGTTGCAATGAGCTTTCTGGGACTGGGAGAGGGGCAGGAGCAGCCTCAGGGTGGAAAGCCAGGCGGCTGCTGCAGCTGCTGCTGCTGCTGCTGCTGCTGCTGCTGCTGCTCCTGCTGCTGCTCCCCGAGGAGCCGGAGAGCAGCCAGGAGCAGGGTGCCAAGGGCAGCTCTGGTTTCGGCAAGCTCATGGCTCGAGAGCTTCAGGTGGCAATGCTGCTCCGCCTGTGAGAGGGAACTTCCCTGCTTGCTAACAGCCGTAAACATCTCTCTAGATCGCGGACTTTGGCCTGTCCAATGTTTATCAGCAAGACAAGCTTCTGCAGACTTATTGTGGCAGCCCGCTCTATGCGTCCCCAGAAATCATCAACGGGAGGCCCTACAAAGGGCCTGAGGTAGGTTGTGCCTCATCCCTGCGTGGGGGAATATCCTCCTGCCTCTTTGCTGGGGCTCGGGGGAGAGCACTGGGTGTTTTCCCAGCAGAGCCACTGCCTGCGGGGTTTGGGGTGCTGGGGCCCTTCGGTCCAAGCGCTGCGTGGTTGGTGTGTGGCAGCCACAGGGCAGTGGACATGGGAGGATGCAGGTGACTGGAGCTGGTCCTGCCTCATGCTCTGTCCTCCTGCATCCCAGGAGTGGCTGCTGAGGCTGTGGCGGGGGCTGCCTGGTCCTGCTGCCCCCCTCCAGGCTGTGTGTCCCTCTGGCAGGTGGACAGCTGGTCCCTGGGTGTTCTCCTCTACATCCTGGTCCACGGCACGATGCCGTTCGATGGCCACGACTACAAGACTCTGGTCAAGCAGATCACAAGCGGGGACTACCGGGAGCCCACGAAGCTGTCGGGTAGGCAGACCCCTCCCCCCTAAACACACCCCCTGACCCCTCCTGCCGCGTATTCCCTTCGGTGCCTGACCTGCCTCTTCCCCAGATGCCTGCGGGCTGATCCGGTGGATGCTGATGGTGAACCCCGAGCGCCGCGCCACCATCGAGGACATCGCCACGCACTGGTGGGTGAACTGGGGCTACAGAGTGCCCATCGGGGAGCAAGAGCTGCTGCGGGAGAGCGATTCCCCCCTGGCCACGGTGGCAGAGTGGCTTCGCCGCTCCTCCCGGCCCCTCCTGGAGAACAGCTCCAAGGTGCGATGCTTTCTGAAGCAGCACATCCCCGGCGTGGCCCTGGAGCGCCAGCGCTCCCTCAAGAAGTCCAAGAAGGAGAACGACGTCTCGCACACGCTGCAGGAGGTGGCCCTGGCCCCAGAGAACCCCTCCAAGTCCATCCTCAAGCGGCCCAAGGGCATCCTGAAGAAGAGAAACTCCTGCGAGCAGAAGGCGCCTGGCCCCGTCTCCCCACCAGCAGCGCCCGTGGGAGAGGCTCGGGGCGAGGACGGGGAGGCGGCTGCTGCAGGTCTCACACGCATCCTCTCCTCCGGGACGCTGCCTCGCAGCACGGGCGCTGCAGCGGCGCCCGCGGCCCTGCCCAAGAAGGGAATCCTGAAAAAGCCCTCGACCAGAGAGTCGGGGTATTACTCATCCCTGGAGTGCAGCGAGTCCGGGGATGTCCTGGACGCGGGGAGCTTGGACCTTGATGGAAACGTGTTTGCCGACACCCCCTCCCTGGAACAGGCCCCCCAGGGTCTCCCTGCCCGCCGCAAAGGTATCCTCAAGCACAACGGCAAATACTCCTCCAGCAGCGCTGAGCCAGAGAGTCCCCCCGGGCAGAGTTTCGGGGGCTTCAGTGAGGTGCCCCTGCCCCAGGTGCCCCGTGCCCGGCCGTCCAGTGCCGTGAGCGAGGACAGCATCCTCTCCACAGAGTCCTTCGACCAGCTCGACCTGCCCGCCCGCGTCCCCCAGGGCGGCGGGGGCATGCGGGGCTGCGTCTCCGCCGATAGCCTCCTGCGGCTGGAAGAGGAGGAGGAGATGGAGGAAGGGCGCAGGCAGCGCCGCTGGACTGTCACCCATTGCCGGAGCTCCCTGGGAGAGAGCAGCTTGTCCCTGGCGGGCTGTGACACCGTCCCCGAGGGCTACCGGCGCGCCGTGGCCGTCAGCATGAAGCTGAGCTGAGGGCAACTCCCTGGCAGAGCTCCCTGGGGTGCTGAGTGTTGGGGAAGGGGCTCAGCCCTCCCTGTCCTGGGGCTGAGCGATGTCCCAGCGTATTTATTTTGCAGCCTCGTGCCCCTCGGGGGAGGAACGTTGGGTGCAGGTGGGGAGGGAGCTGCTGGGGGATGCTCCAGGTTCAGGGCATTAAATGGACCAAAGCCTTGGGTGATCCAGCCCCGTGGAGGGGCTGGGGGGGTCCAGGAGGCTCCTCGCTGCCGTCCTCCCCTTGCAAACAGGCTCATCTTGTCTTTGGGGGGAAAACCAAGGGGTTGGGAGCATCATGGGGTTTTTTTCTTTGCACTGGTTTGTTGGGGTTTTTTTTTGGCTGCACAAGGTAACGGATGGGGCAGGTGATATACCTCAAATAAGCTGGAGATGTAGCAGGGTGCTGGCGAGGGGCTGAAAGGTGCTGCCCGGGCTGCTGCCCGCGGGCTGGGCTCTCGGGATGTGCTGGCAACAGGGTCCAAACAGCCCAAACCCCGGCTCTTCGCTCTCTGGCGCTGAGAAACTCAACTGGATCTGGCCGAAACCCCCGTCTGAGAATATGCTCTGATGCCAATATCTTTTTTTTTTTTCCTAATTATTATCATTTTTTAATTTTAATGTTGAAAGGAGGAAAAGAAAAAAAAAAGGTGCCTTTGCTGAGGCACAACTTCTTTATTTATTGCCTTTGTCTGACTTGATGTCAAACTTCAGCAGCACGGGATGTGTCTGGCTCAGTAACGGCCTCCCAGATATTTTTTATGGGGACGGGTGGGTGGAGGTGTCGGTGCCGTTGTCTCCCGTGCCGCATGTCGAAGCTCCGTTGCACTATCGCCGCGCATTCGCCGGCCCTTTCCCTTCACCAGGGGGTGCGTGTTTTCCCCTCCTTCCTACAAAGCGATCTGGAGAAAACCATTAAATGAAAAGCAGACGGTAGATCCGAGTTGGTATCTTCATTGCGGTGCCAGCGCTGCTCAGAGGGGCAGGGGGGATGTGATGGGTTCCGAGCTCTCTGCCCTGGGCTGTCGCTCCCAGAATCACAGATTGTCAGGGGTTGGAAGGGACCTCGAAAGCTCCTCCAGTCCAATCCCCCCAATTGCCGGAGCAGGATCACCTAGAGCAAGTTTAGCTCCCAGCCTGTTTTCTCAGTGCTGGTGGTGTGGGGGGGGTTAGATTTGAGAAATATCTGCAGGGCTTGGTGGCAGGAGCTGCCACTGGGATCGGCTCTGAAGGTGCCTCCACCAGAGGAAAGACCAAGGGAGGCTGAGCTGCACCAGCCAGAGCTTGGCCGTGGCGCGTACCATGGCACTGCCTCCTCTCCGACCCTTTCCCCCGGCTTCCTTTATCCTCTTCTTCCGCTGGGGCATTGAAACTGGTTTGTATTTTGTTTTTATGGCTCTCCATAAAGCACCGTAACCATTTCCCATTTCCAGCTGGGTTAACAAGAAGCTGTTTCAGGTCTCCTCCGCCCCAGCGTGGAGAGGCTGAGCCGCAGGGGCAGGGTGGCAGGGCTGCCTGCCAGGAATGCCACCCTTCATCTCACGAGGCTGGAAGCCGTGGGGGGGCCGCGCACGCTCTGCCCCCCGCCGCGCATTCCCCGCGTGCTTCCCGCTCCATTAAGAAACCCCAGAGCCCTTAAAGCCGCTCCGAGGGCATCCAGCTTAACCAGGGCAAAGTCCCAGTGCCCGGTGGGATGGGGTGAGCCAGGGCCTCTGGCACCCGTGGGTCCAGGACAAGGTGGAGGTCAAGCTGGGCTGAGGTAACAGCCACTGGTTTGGAGCATCCTTGGTGGAAAGAGCCTGGGGGGGTGGGGTTTGGAGCACCCCGAGGAGCTGCCGTCCTGTTTTGTTAATGATTTGCAAGAGAAGGTTCTTGGGTGCCGGGTTCAGAGCTGGGTGAGCTCCCGGTGGGCACCGCAGGGGTGTGAGGCACGTGCTGATCACCCCATCGTGTGTGTCCCGGCTGGTGGAGGCTGCTGGTGGTGCTGGTTTTGGAGCGGTTTTTGGTCAGCTCAGCCCAGCCCTGGCTCCTGGCAGCCCCTCTGGGCAAGCGGAGCCTCTGCCCACCCTGTCCCAGGCCACAGCGATGGGCAAGGGTGAGAAACACCCTCAGAGACTCCCACGGCTGGGTGAGGAGGCAGCCTCAGCCCAAACACCCCGTGGAGACGGAGGGAGGGGGCCACGGTGACTGTCCCCCGTCGCTGCTGCTGTGCCCCTCCTCGCGCCGTGCCCGTGCTCCTGCCATTCCCCTGCCAGCCCTTGGAAACGCTCCTTTCATCCCAGCCCTGATTTCCGCAGCCTCTGCCCGCTGTACACCGGCTGCCCCCCACGGCCGGGGGCTGAGCCCCTCTTTCAGGCCATGACTGTTATTATCGGCTGGCTTTTATTCAACCCTTTCATCCCCAGGATTCACAAACCTTCTGCTTCCCTCCAAGCTCCCGGGAGCCGCTTAGCGCAGCCCCCTTGCCCCATCACCCCCCGTGGGTGTTTGGAGCGGGGGAGAATGACCTCAGTGGCATTTTGCTGAGAAAATGCCATTTTTGGGGGAGTGACTTCAGCTCTGCCAGCGCTGCCTCGGCATGGGGGAAGCAGAGCTGTGCTCCTGCCAGCCAGGCTTGGTGGAGAGGGAAACGGGGAGAAACACCCAAAGATAAATGGTGCCGGGTGGTGAGGTAATGCTGGAGAGCTTGGAGCACGGCCTGTTGCCCTGGGGATTTATATCAAGGGGTGCAGATTTCCCTCGTCACTGTCCCAAGGTGTTATCTGGCTGCTGGGGGACAGCCCGGACCCTCTCCTGCTGGTCCTGAGGTGTTGGTGTCTTACTGGGGGCAGCTGGTGCATCCCCACGGGCTCCACACCGGGGACTGGTGCTGCAGACGCTACCAGAGGGCAGGTGTGGGGAGTTTCAGGCATGAAAATTGGGATTTTTTTGAGGAGAAGATGTTGGGGTCGATGGAACAGCTTTGGCTTGGTAGGTTGCTTGCACCCCGGGCATGCTGCACCTTGCACCACCTCAGAATTACAACCACCACTCGTCTGGGAGCTGCTTTGGGAGCCGCATCCCTGGGCAATATCAATGAGCAGCCGTATGCATCCTGAAAATGGGGAGAAAAGGGCATTTGGGGGCCAGGGCAGCAGCAGCAAGCCGGCTGGAGGAGCAGAAGCGAGCGGCTCTGCGGCACTCCCAGCAGGTCCTGCCCGGGCTGGGCTGGATTTCCCGGCAGAGAGGAGCTGTCGGGGCCCTGAGTCACCCGGCGGCACCACGCTCCTGTCCGGGCTTGTGCCGGGGAGCCCGGATGCGCCGAGCCCATATTTGGGGAAGAGCAGGTTCGGGGGGACGCGGCGTGGGAAGGGAGACGGGGAGACATGTGCCTTCCCTAGGGGGGGGACCTGCCTGCGGCCCCAGGGACAGCCCTGCAGCAAAAGCCACTGGCACAGAACCCCTGAGCGAGCAGCGCAGGGGTGCAGCTGGAGCTTGCAAGAACCGTTCCCCTCTGGGTGGAAAGGAGATGGTGGCAAGGCCAGCAGCCTGCTCTCGTTAGCAGCCTGCTCTCGTTAGCAGCCAGCTCCTAACGATGCCCAGGGCAGGGAGCAGCTCAAGGAAATCCAGCTTGGGGCTGGGTGCCCCAAGCTCTCTGGGGTTTCCCATCCACTGCCCGCTGGCTGTCATCACTCCGATGGCCGTGCCCAAGCCTTGCCAACTGTCCTTCCTGGAGAAATCTCCTCTTGGCTGGTATTTGTTGGTTTGGGTTTTTTTTTTTTTTCTTTCCCCTTCAGATTTTCTGCACGAGCATTTTTGTGTCCGTCTGACGCATCGTGGGCCCGGAGCCAACGGTATTTCTAAGGCATTTTGTCGTAACTTTGAGCCCCAGAACAATTAACACAACAAAGTTGAGGCGTTTCTTTCGCATGGGATGCTTTCAAAGGGAGGCCTTTCCTTTTTCCTCTTTCAAGGTGCCTCCACTACTACCTGTTTGATTGCTGGGCCGCTTTGAAGATCTGAAGAAGAGAAATCCCCACATGAAAGTCCTCCCGTCTTCAATGGCACTTTGCTGGAGCCTGGAGCAGCCGAAAAAGGGGAGAAAGCGGCACCCGGAGACTTTGATCCCATCTCCCTGGAGCACGAGGAACGGCTGCGTCATATCTGAGCCTGCGACTTAAAAATGTAACTCCGGACCCTACTGGGGACGCAGGTAACCGAGCACTGGCAGGCATCCTGACACCCCAGTGCCCTCCCGAAGGTGCGATGCTGCTCGAGCCGCTGGGTCTCTGCTGGAGGAGGCATCTTGTGGGATTTCTCTGAGCGGGATAGAATCATAGAATCACAGAATAATTAAGGCTGGAAAAGCCCTTTCAGATCATCAAGTCCAGCCTAGGACCTACCACCACCACTCAGCTAAACCCTGCCACTAAGTGTGGCATCCAGTCTGGCCTTAAACCCCTCCAGGGACGGTGACTCCACCACCTCCCTGGGCTTTTATCCTCCTTTCTATGAGGAAGAGCTTCCCAGCATCCAACCTAAACCTCCCCTGGTGCAGCTTCAGGCCGTGCCCTCTCGTCCTGTCATAAATTGCCTGAGAGAAGAGCCCATCCCCCTCCTGTCTACACCTTCCCTTCAGGGAGTTCTAGAGAGTGAGAAGGTCCCCCCTGAGTCTGCTCTGAGCCATCTCTCTGGAGCAGCAGCTCTGCAGTCCTGGGGAGCGCAGCGCTGGGGTTCTGCTCCTCTCTGCAGCAAGATGGGGCAGAGAGGGTTGGGGAGAGGCTGCTGTGCTCTGCCAGCGCTGCTGGGGCGCGGTTTGCAGCTGCGGGACTGTCCTGCCACCTCCTTGTCCTGCCCTTTGCAGGACCCCCCACCCCAGTGTTCCTGCAGCGAGCTGGTGGGATGTGAGACCCGCAAATGCTCTCACCAGCCCCCCGCTTGCCCGAGCACCCTGCCCATCCCTCGCCGAGCCCCTGGGGACAGCGGGCACGGCCGCACAGGCCACTGCCGTGGGGCAATAAAGCCCCACGGACGTTTCTCAAGCGCAAAGGAGGCGCAAAGCTGGTGGGGCTGCCCTGGAGAGCCCCGGCAAACCAGCTGCGCTGGCTCAACCGCCCGGCCGAGCGTGCCGTCAGCGGCACCGGCTGCTATCGCCCAGCGAGGGCACGGCTGCCACGGGGCTCTGCTGGGCCGTGGCACACCCAGACGCTGTCTCCTTGCCAGGCTGCCAGCTCGGCCCTCCCCGCCGGAGCCGGCTGAACCGCTTTCTCCGGGTGCGGGCTCGGCTTCTTGCAAAAGCAGGTGAGGCAAGAAAGGAGCCCGTTTATTATTTAATTTTTTTTCCGGAGGCAGCAGCTTTGGGGTGGGGGTGTCGGGGCTGAGCGCCGCTCACACGCCAGGGCAGCGCCGCTTGCGGGAGGTTCCCAGCTGGGATGCAAAGCGGCTCCTGCCGCGGCAAGGGTGTCCCAACCCATGCAAACGCGGCGAGCGAGGAGCAGGCCTCCTGGCGACGCCGCGGGTAGGTCGTCTCGTGGGGAAGATGGGTCCTGGCGTTCCCATTGTACTCCTGAACAAACTGAGGTCCCGCAGCTGGGTGCTCTGCGATGCAAAGCGCTGCCTCGCTGGATCGTCAGGACTGCCTTGGCTGGCTACCAGCCTCATGAATTTGGGACCCGCCAGGTCCAGCCCTTTGAATAAACCCGTCCGGGTGCTTCTTTGCGTTCACAGGCAACCAGATACGCTGGGAAAATCACCCTCCTCTCCAGCTCCCAGCGATCCCGCTCTGCCTTCCCATGTGAGACACAGGACACGCTCCCCCATGGAGCTGGGCTGGGGAATGGAAGATCCTGGACCCTCCAGGAGGCCTGGGGAGAGGGGATAAGCAGGACCCTGAGCCTTCGGCCCATGTTTTCGGGCAACGCCTTTGGCCATTTGATGCCTGGTGTGGGGCACCGAAAGTTGAATTCGATTTACGCCGGGCCCTGCGCATTGTGCCTCGCTCAGCCCCAGGAAGGGATTGGTACAACCAAGCCATGGTCTCCCCAAGGGGTGCCCGGGTGGTGCTCAGCTGGGTCAGGAGCTTGAGATCCGGCAGCTGGAATGGAAGGGATGGTGCTGCCCCTTCCTCCTGCTCCTCTCCCGTGGTTCTTGCTGGGCAGGAGGCAGCCAGGGTGGTGGGGACAGCTCGGACCCCCCCAGTCTCCGCCACCTACGATCGACCTGGACTCTGCGTAGCCCTCGGCGAGCGACGCGATCAATTATTTTTCTAATCTTATCTAGCTGTCTTTCTGCTGCTTTCTGGTGTGTGCCTTTCTCTCGCTGCCTTCCCCTCCCTCCCCGGCGCTTTGTAGCCGCCCGACAGCCCCGCTTCCCCCTCCAGCCCTTCCCTTTGATCCTAGGAAGAAGCAATTGATCCTCCTTATCTTTATTGTGGTACAGACATTCCCGGCACTGCCCTTAATTAAATTCCTCTTAATTTTCTTCCGTAAGCCTTCCTTTCTCCCCCAACCCCAGACGAGTATTTATTTTCAAACGTGCAATTCAATTATCAGGTTGGCCGGGAGTCTGACAGCAGGCAGATCCAGCGGGGCTCAGCTCCGCGCCGTTCAGGGGGTAACCTTGGCACCTTCCCCCTGCTCTCCCTCCCTGAGCAGCTGAGCTGAGGGGTGCTGGCTTCATACGAAGGAAGGGCCCTCCAAAGCTCCTCCAGTCCAATCCCCCCATTGCCGGAGCAGGATCACCCAGACCAAGTCCCACAGGAACTTGTCCAGGTGGCTTTGAAACGTCTCCAGAGAAGGAGATGTGCATGATGTGCAGGGGTGGCTCAGGCTCCTGACACCAGCCCCAGAAGGTTGCAGCCCGCGGCTCCCTCTCCACCTTCTCCTGGCCATGGGAAAGCGAAGTGAAGCTGTGCACAGGGGCGGGTAGATCCCCCTGAGCAGCCCTGATGGGGATGAGAGAGAAAGAACGGGCTCGTGGGTGGTGGCAGCAGCATCTTGCACCCTGCCAACCTCTGAGGAGCTCACGGTGGTGCAGGCACTGGTGATGATGGCATGGCACTGGGGACAGTGGTACCGGCACTGGTGGTGGCAGGGGCACTGGTGATGGTGGCAGGGGCACTGGTGATGGTGACATGGCACTGGTGATGGTGGCAGGGGCACCGGCCACTGCTGCTCCCTCCAGGTGAGACGGGAGCCTCTGNTGGAAGGGGCACTGGTGATGATGCACAAGCACTGGTGATGGTGCACGGGCTCTGGTGATGGTGGCAGGGGCACTGGTGATAGTGGAAGGGTCACTGGTGATAGTGGCATGGCACTGGTGGTGG
>WEIS01095928.1:14360-44710 GCA_013389965.1 Todus mexicanus
CCCAGGGTTTTATCCTCCTTTCTGTGAGGAAGAGCTTCCCAACATCCAACCTAAACCTCCCCTGGTGCCCTCTCGTTTTGCTCCCCACTTCAGCTCCCAGTATCGCTCCTCCAGCCCCGTGTGCACCAACGCCAGCCCTTCAGGGTGCAGCTTGCACCCCCCGCAAACCGCTCCCCACGCTGGGTCCTGGGAGCCGGGACACGAGGGTCCCCGTGCCCGGTGGCACCGCCCCGGCGCGATTCCTGCCGCCCCTGTCCCTCGGCCTTATCCCGCTCTCAAGAGCAGCCTGGGAGCCCAGCTGCAGCTATTACATAAAACGCAATTAGCGGCGCGGGCGAGGGAGGCCTGAATGGCATTAAGGAATTCCTCCCGAGCTGACGTCAAAGCTTCACCTCTCCTCCCGCCACCCGCACAAAGGGGGCCGTTATGAGCCCCCCCCGCTTCGGCCCCGCTGTGCACGGTGCCCGCTGGGTGAATGCGAGTCCTCAGGGAGCCCCTGCNGCTGGGCTGGCAGGTCCCAGCAGGCTGGAGCACTGGGGCTGCCTCCAGCCACTGCCAAGGAGGTCGCGGGGGCTTGGCCTGTGTCAGGACGTGATTGTTGTGATGTGAAAGCCCCAAAGCGGGGGTTGCTCGGCCTGAAGAAGGCTCCAGGGAGACCTTCTCGCAGCCTCTCAGTGTTTAAAGGGGCCTGGCAGAAAGAGGGGACAGCCTTTGGAGCAGGGCCTGTGGGGACAGGACAAGGGGGGATGGGTGGGAACTGCAAGAGGGAGATTGAGAGTGGAGAGAAGGGAGAACTTGTTGGTGCTGAGGGTGGGGAGAGCCTGGCCCAGGTTGCCCCGAGAGGTGGTGGCTGCCCCATCCCTGTCCCCATTGCAGGGGAGGGTGTTGGGGGCTCTGAGCAACCTGCTTTAGCTGCAGATGGCCCTGCTCCCTGCAGGGGGTTGCACCAGATGAGCTTGAAAGGTCCCTTTTTCCAACCCAAAGCAGCCTGAGATCCTCTCAGCTCTCTGATCCTGTCCCAGCAGCTCACCCCTCAGCTCTCCCTCTCCTCTCCCCTCCCCTCTCTGGGCATCCCCCCAGCCCCTCTTGGCTGCTCCAGCCTCTCAAGGCAGGGCAGGGCAGTGCTGCGCTGCAGGCAGCAAGGGGTTAAGGAGCTAATTGGGGTGAGGGTCCCCACCCTGCCCTCCCACCCTATTTCAGGAGGATGCTCCGGGGCTGCTCCCATCCCTCAGCCGGAGCTGCTGCGGCGGAGACCGGGGGCCCCCCTGCGGCCGTGGGGCTCAGTCCCCGCTCCCTGCCCGCTGGGAACAGCCGAGCACCGGCAGGAATGAGGCTTTTTCCTCCCCCTTGTCCCCTCCTGCCTCCGGGTTTGGGGGGCTGGCAGCGCTGGGGCAGCTGCCCCCAACCCCAGGCAGCAAAAGGAGCTGGGTTTAGGGAGCTGGGGTTTTGAGGAGCTGGGGTTTGGGGGGTTTAACAAGTCGCTGTTTTGTTTTGGCAGCTGTTTGGAGGTGTAAAAGCAGAGCTGGTGCTGGTTCTACGGTGCAGCCTCGTTGGGGTGGCTCTGCTGAAGCCCGGGGTGTGGTGGGGTCCCCAGTGCTGGGTGAGTCCACCTTGCTCAAGCCAAGTCCCCGGAGATGCGACCGGTTGCTCCAGAAGGGCCAAGCCCCGGGTGTTCCCTGCACCAAAGCCCTGTGCCCTCCTCATCCGTCCCACCTGGGCACAGCCCCTGCCCCATCCTGCTCTCTGCAGCCTGGCTGGGCTCCCTGGTGCCTTTCCCAGTAAGCTGATGGGAGCTGGGTCTACCCACACGCCCCCAACCCACCACCAGCCAGAGGTCCCGCTGGGTCCCCTCGATGCCCCAGCACCCGCTGCTTTGCTTCTCCCCACCCGTGTCTGCTCAGCAGCTGGTTCAGGTCCCTTTGCCATCTTTCCAGGTCACAGCAGCTCAAACCCAGCCTGCTGCTGCGCTTCACAATTCCCAGCTTATCTCCAGGCTGCCCCTCGCCCATGCTGAGCTCGCTTGCAGCACGCGTAGCTTAATTTTGGTGCGAACCCAGGGCCTGGGGATGCATCTGGTACGTGCTGGCCCTGCTGCTGAGTCTCCTCTGGCTGTGGTTGCCCTCTATAAGCCGTGACTCTTCTCCATCCTTGGTCTTCACCACGTCTTTCCTCCCTGATGCAGCAGAACCAGCACCCTGGGGTTGGGGCTCCAGGGTACAAGCTGGGGGCTCCAGTCCAGTGCCCCCCAGCCCTCCTCCTTGCAGCCCCCCCAGCCTGGTGTCACTGGTTCTTCTGGCAGAGCACGGGGCTCCTGCAGCCACCCATCGCCCCGTGCAGAGCTCCTGCCCCGAGTCCCAGCAGCTGGGACGCACTGGGAGCTGTGGCAGTGTGGGAGGTGATGCTCAAGCATCGAGGGGATGCAGGGAGCCCGATGCGGGGCCACGGGTGGCCTTGGCTTGGCCCCAGGAGCACGGAGGAGGTGGGAGAGGGGACACACCTTCCCCTCCACGTGCAGGAGCTGCTTCTGCTCCTTCTGCAGGACGCTCTGACCCTGCTGAGCACCCCGTGCTTTGCACCAGCCCCGCACATCAGGCTGGGATATGCCCCAGAAAATGCAAAGGGCCAAATTCTCAGCTGAGGCAAAGTGGCTGAGGACCCCCGAAGTCACTGGAGCACCTCCGAAGTCAGTGGAGCAGCACCCGTTTGTACCAGAGGGGCATCTGACTGTGCGTATACTTTATATATATATATATATATATATTTCTCTCTCTCTATGTGTGTGTGTGTGTATAGATATATTACAGAAATATATAGGTATGAAATAATTTAAGAAACAGCCGAGACAGCATGCTGTGCTCTGGTGGAGGGAGGGAGGGAGGGAGGGAGGTGGCCGCTCCCCTTTCCCCGCTCTACCAGCTTTGATTCACAAATGGAAACAAGAGTCTTGGGTGAAATTAAAAACCCCACGCTCACACACACACGCACACACACACACACACACACACACACGACACGGTGCAGAGGCCGTCGAACTCGGAGGCGTGATGCTGGCAGGTCCAGGTGTCCCTGAAGAGATCGGATCCAACTCAAGCCGAAGGCGGGGAGGGAGAGGGGGTAAATAAATAAATGAAGGGAAATCAGCAGAAGGGATCTCGCTTGCGCCGGTGCTGCCTCCGGCATCGGGTCCCCTGTGTCTGTCTGCCCAGGTCCCTCCCCGTGGGGACACGGGGACAAGGTCCCAGCCCCGCTCTGTGCTGACTGGGCTGTGGTGGGCGTGGGAGAGGCTGGTGGATGAGCATGTCCTGCTGCACTTGCCTTGCACCCGCTTTCTCTGCTGCCACGTGCTTTGCTTTCGCCCCATCCTGGGACTGAGCTTGTTGCCACCTTGGTCTTCAAGGATGAAAGGGAAAACTCAGCCCCAGCTAACCCCTCTCCTCTCTCTTGCAGAAAGTTCTCTCGGAGCTGGGTTTGGTCCAGCTCAATCCTTCCCACCAACAGAAGACCTCTGCAGAGAAGATCTCCTTCCCACGGACTCGCAGAACAGAAGAACATTTAAAAAAAAGCCACCCCGGAACCCCTAGAAAACCCCAGCGCTCTATAAATTACCACTCGCTTCCAAAACTCCTCCTCCTTCCCCATCCCACCCTCCCCAAACATGCCAGAGGATCCCAGCTCCGACACGCTGCGCTCCGAGCGCCCGCCGCCGGCCGCAGTGAGGGCGGAGGGCCGGGAAAGCAACGGAGCCGAGCGTGTGAAAGAACAACCCGAAGGCTTTGGAGCAGCGTCCCCCTGTCCCTCTCCTCTGCGGGAAACGAAAGCCCCCCGGGGCCGCAGCGGCCGGGCTGCCCATCAGCTGGGGAGCAGCACGTGCTCCAGAAAGTAGCTGATGGAGTCCCAGTGCTTCCAGAGGAAGAAGAGGAAGAGGACGAGCAGGGCGGTGCTGAGGATGCGCATGCGGGTCTTCATGAGCGGCGTGATGAAGTTGGCGATGGTGGAGACGAAGACGAGCAGCACGGCCATCAGGGCGAGGATGACGTTGATGAACTTGCCCAGCAGCGCCCGGGCGTTGGCGTTCTCCACCCCTTCCAGCTGCACCACCTGCTGCTGCTGCTGCTGCAGCTCCAGCTTGGTCACCCGCGTCAGGCAGGACTCCACCGCCTCCTGCGAGGGACAGAGCGTCAGGGCCGCCCGGAGGCTCCAGGGGATGTCCTGTCCCACCAGGGCTTTCGGTGCTTGCCCCGTGCTCTGAGACCTTGCCGCTGCCGAGTGTTACTCGCACAGCTCCTGTGGGTGACCACCTCGGCTGGAAAGGGGTTTCCAGCTGCAAACCCCGATCCCACTCGCTGTGCAATCTGTGCCCATCCTGCTCTCCCCGTGCTGGGGAAGGTCTTGGTGCCAGCACCACCAACTGCAGCAGGGGAGGTGACCCAAACTGGGACAGCAGGGACCCAACTGCAGCATTGCCCTGCCTCGAGCACAGCCAGGACTGGCTGGGGCACAGACACGGAGTTGTGGCTTAATTACCTGCTTAACGACAGCAGCACAATGAAGACCTCGTCTGGAAGGTGCTAGGAAAAGGGATCCCTCTTGCCCACCCTCTCTGCCAGCCCCGGGGCCCTCCCTCGCCCCACAGCTGGTGGGTGTAGGGGGTGCTAAGCCTCCATGCTCCCCTACCTGGATGTCTCGTGCCCTCTCGTAGGACTGGTAGGCCACCTTCTCCTCCATGCTGGCCAGCTCCTGCTTCAGGTTGGTCATTTCGTTCTGGTGCAGCTCGGTGAGGTCGTTTAGCTGCTCCTCCAGGCGCTCGTACCTGCGCGAGGAGGAGGGTGGAGGGGTGCCGGGGTGGGCAGATCTCCTTGCACAACCCCCTGTCCTCCTTCCCCTGACCCAGAGGGAACTGCCCGGCCCCTCTCACCCACCCCGCTCTTGGCTGTGGCTGGTTGTGGGTGATGAAGGGAGACAGGGAATTACTGGAGAGAGTCCAGTCAATGCTGAGAGGACTGGAGGAGAGGCTGAGAGCCCTGGGGCTGTTTAGCCTGGAGAAGACTCGGAAGGGATCTGATCAGCGCTGATCAATATCTAATCTCTCCTGTGATCCTTCACAGGAGCGCTGCTGCTGAGGGTCCAGCAGTGAGGAGGGCAGCGGGGACTGCAGCTCCTCACATCCCCAGCTTGCAGGACTTCTCTGGACAAGCCGTGGTTGGTGTCCTTGTAGTCCCCAAAGAGCAACCCCAGCACCCCCTTCCATCCCTACCTGTACCGCTCCTCTTGCAAGCACTGGGTCATGTAGGTGTAGTCCCGCTGCAGTTGGGCTTTGAGGTCCTCCATGGAGTCCTCCAGGTGCGACTGGCTGTCCTTGATCTCCCGGAGCTCCTCCAGGATGGTGTCGAAGTTATTGTGGTGACTGTCCAGCGTGTTGGACTTGGGACTCCCCAAGCCACCGGGTCCTGCCCCTGAGTTGCTGCCACCAGCCGAGCCGGAGGTGGCACTGGAGCACTCGTCGTCGCTGCCGTACTTGGGGCTGGAGACCAGGGTGGCGCTGCCGCTGAGAGCCCGCGAAGCCTCCTCCGGGTGCCCGTCGTCCAACGTGTCCTTCAGGTGGGCAATGTTGTCTGCGCTGCCGAACTTGTTCCGGATGAGGCTGGCGAACTCGCGGGGCTTGGAGACCACGGCGGTGTGGGTGGCCTGGGACAGACCCGAGAGCCCTCCCTTGACGCCTTCCACCACGCCGCCGCCGAAGCCGCTGATGCTGGAGCGAACGTTGGCGCCCACGTCCTTGAGACCTTGGTGCATGTCCCGGAAGACATCCTTGGGCTGCCGGGAAGGGCCGTTCTGCTCGATCTCCTTCAGCTTCTTGTGGTAGTGCTCCAGCTTCTTGTGCAGCTGCGCGATGGTCTGCGCCGACTTCTGGTTCTTCTTCTCGAACACCTGCTTGATGCGGGAGGCTTGCTGCTTGTCCGCGTTGTTGGCCAGCTTCAGGTACTCGGCCACGTTGTCATCCCGAGCTTCCTGCTCGATCTTGATCTGCTCGGTGATCTTGAGGATCTTCTGGTGCAGGTGCTCGATGGCCGCTTTCGTCCTGTGTGGGTCAGGGGTGCCATCGGGGACGTCCAGGCAGACGGTGCCATCGGCGTCACCGTGCCCGGCGGCGGAGGGCAGGCTGAGCGTGGTCACGTCCCCCTTGTCCAGCTGTGAGCCAAGAGAGAGGAGGGCAATGGTCAGTGGCTGGAGCCAACACCGAGGCAGCCCCTTGGAGGGGGCAGGAGGGGACCGGGGCTGTGGGGGGCAGAGGGAGGCAAGGGCAGGAGAATAGTTAACCAGCGCAACAGCGAGAAGTTGGCTTTTTTTCCAGCTGGTTGAGCATTGCCCAGCTGTACTGCCGGCATCCTGGGGATAAACCAGCTAGAGGGCACAGCAGCAAAATAATCAGGGTTTCGGGGCTGGTTTTGGCCAGTGGTTTTCAGCAAACACCTTCCAGGAGCATCTGCTGCTGGGAGCTTGACTCTTTCTACCCTCGTTCTGTGCAGAGACGGGCACCTGCGGTTCTGGGCTACTGGACGCCCAGTGCCAGCCAGTAAAGGAGTGAGGAGCTACAACTGGGACCAGTCGCCAAACCGCCCCCGAGACCAGAGGTGAGGGCAGCGATTGTGCAACCCAGAGGTATTTGTTTCTTGTTTTCAGACTTTGGGTTTTGGCCTAGATGCGCGGTAGGAGTTTTCCAGAGGATTTCTGCCATAACTCCAGTTTGCGGGTGACTGGGGAGCAGCTCCCGGCAGGCTGCGGGTGCAGGGACTCCTTTGCTTTTCCAAGGTTTCTCAGCTGGCAACGCCAGATTCCTCCTGCAAACATGAGCTGCCAGCTGAAAACCTTGGACGTGTGCTGGTGCCTGTATTACAGATGGAAAAGTTGGAGCTTTGGGGAGGGAAAAAGTTGGAGCTTTGGGGAGGGAAAAAGTTGGAGCTTTGGGGAGGGGAAAAGTTGGAGCTTTGGGGAGGGAAAAGTTGGAGCTTTGGGGAGGGGAAAAGTTGGAGCTTTGGGGAGGAACAAGTTGGAGCTTTGGAGACGAAATCACCTGAGGCCACCCTTAAAATCAGTGGCAAAGCCTGGGCAGCACCCATGGCCCTGCCTCGCGCTCTCTAACCTGGGCACGCTGCTCGGCCACTCGAGAGGAAAAAAAAAATAAATCACTAAATCTCCCCAGTTGCTGGGTTTTATTTGCAGCTCCTTATGCAAATCTCAGCGGTTGTATAAATGGCTCCTGGCTTCTAATTAAGAGCTGCTTGAAAGTTAAATACTGTTGGCAGACCTGAATAATTTCTAATTTCCATCGCATTTTTCCCTGAGTGACCCTTTAAGAGGGATAACGCTGCGAGATCATTACTGGGGAGCTGTTATCACCGGGAAATGCCTTGTGCAGGAGGGAGGGAGGAATGTTCTCAGGATGCTGCTTGTCAACATTCCTGGTGGCAGCAGGTCCCACGCAGGGCTTGGAAAAGCAGCAGCAGCAGGAGAGTTCCTTGCATCTCCTCCTTTCCTGTTGTCCTGCTGGGAGCCTGGGGGTGTCAGTGCTTCAGGTGGGGGGCTCAGCCTCCTCGGGGGGAGGCAAATCAGGCAACCACAAGCTCAGTGAGAGCATCCCACAGCCCCCTCCCTAAAGCTTTCCTTCTCCACTACAATATGGGGCAGGGGCTGAGGATGAGAGCAAGGGGAGAAGGCAGCAGCCCCCAGCCCGCAGCTGGATGTGGGGCCGAGCTGGGAGCTCGCTTCACTCTGGCAGGAGCAGCGAGTTTTGTAAAGAAAACAAAACTCCCCGCAAACCTGCGGTTTTCAGACCCGACTGCCAGTCTGTTCTTAGTCGAGCTCGGCTTAGTAGAGTGCAGCTTAGCTGGGCTGGGCGCTCCAGGCACCCCACCAAGGGTTTGGCTTTGGTTTCTTATCGACAGGCAGAAATTAGAAGCAGCAGGAAACAGACTTTTCGCCCAGATGTGCAACGGTTTTGTACAGGAAAGGAAAGGGCAGCCCCGGAGATACGGAAATGGGGAACCCCGACTGGGTCAGGGAGGAGGAGAAGCTGCTCAAACTTTGGCTTCCAAGAGGGGAAAGGTTTGGGAATCACCCAGACCTTTGGGAATCACCTAAACCTTTTTTGAACTTCCCCTGAAGGGAAGTTCTAGACAGGAGGGGGATGGGCTCTTCCCTCAGGCGATTTGTGGCAGGAGGAGAGGGCATGACCTGAAGCTGCACCAGGGAAGGTTTAGGTTGGATATTCAGAAGCTCTTCCTCACAGAAAGGGTTATTAAACCCTGGGCTGGGCTGCCCAGGGAGGTGGTGGAGTCACCGTCCCTGGCGGGGTTTAAGGCCAGACTGGATGCCACACTTAGTGGCAGGGTTTAGCTGAGTGGTGGTGGTAGGTCCTAGGCTGGACTCGATGATCTCAGAGGTCTTTTCCAGCCTTAATTATTCTATGATTCTATGAATCCCCCAAACCTTTGTCCCCCAGCAAAGCCAATCTTTTGGATTCTTTTGTGGGAGTATATTTGTGAGCAAAGAAGGGAGCGAGGGAAGGTGGAGGGTGTCACGACTCCGATGCTCTCCGTCCATGCTGACGTGGCCGGGGTGAAATCCTCTCCCCAAGCCCCACCGAAAGCTGTGCTCTCGCTCGGCCACGATGCACATCGCAGGAAAGCCACATCAGGTTATTGCTTTGAAAATAACCACCCCTCAAAAAAAAAAACCAAAATCAAAAAAGAAAAAAAGAAAAGACAATACCGATCCCTGCAGTATTAACAGACAGCGCCTGCTAAATCCCAGCAAGCCGAGATGACTGTGCGGTGGATTTAAGCGGGGGATTAGTAAAAGCCACACTTTCCCTACATGCAGAAAACCTTCTGGTAGGCACATGGAAATGAAAGCGCTTGTTTTCCAGCGCTTGTTTTCCACGAGGGCTCGGAGGGGAGAGGCCGGGGCTGATGTGGGATGCGGGAGGAATGCAGGACGCAGGAAGAAAAAAAAGGAAAAATTCTTCTTATCACCAAGAGTTCAACCCGGGAGAGCTGAGATATGCAAAAGGCTCAAGCTCATAAGCTGAGCAAACAGTACTTAGAGGGCCACGGCCAGGCACAATTATGCAATGCTGGTTTATTTGCTGGTTTGAGGGAGGAAAGCCCCGGTGGCAGGTGAGGAGCTCGGGGCCCAGCAGCTCGCTCGGGCTGCGTCCCCCCCTGGTGCACCCAGAACCGGGAGAGATTTAAACCCGTTCTTGAGGAATTGCACAATTATGGCAAAGTTCAGGACAAAACTCTCCAGATCCTTACTCACACCCTGAACTATTCTGGTTTTCGTACCCTGTAGCCGATTAGGAAGCGCGGTGGAGGAGCCAACACCGCGGCTCCTGCTGCAGTGACCCTGAGCGAGGACTCGCACGGTGAAGTGTGCCCGTAGTTCCCAGCTGAAGCACAACACGGGGACGGAAGGGCTGTGGGAAGGACCATATGCACCTTGAAGCATGGAAAAGAATCAGTGCAACTGAGCTGCGGAGGGATGCTGGCACGCACGGCAGACCCGAGGAGCTGCTGCACTGATTCGGCAGCTCCGAGCGGGGGTGTCGCTGTGCCCCCTGGGCCTTGGGTGGCCGTGGAAAGCCACAAGAGAGAGCCCATGGGCGGCAGAGAAATGCAGGTGGGCAGAGGATGTGGGGAGGAGGATTTTGGGACAGTTATTAAATGTGGGTGCTTCCGTGGGCCCTTTTCCCCAGAGCACTTCATCAACTCAGGGCAGCGTCTGTCCGGCGAGATGGTGACTGCAGTTAGCTCAGAGAGGCCTCGGGTGAGAAAGGAAGCTACGTTACTGGGCTGTCCCCAGTCCTGTCCCTGTCCCCGTCCCCAGTCCTGTCCCCGTCCGCAGTCCTGTCTCCATCCCCACGTGCATTCGCAGCCCCGTCTGTGCCTCCCGGAGCAGAGCCGCTATTCCCACCAGAGCTCGTTTCCCACCCCAGGCGTTGAAAATAGCAGCAGGAGCCCTGACTCACTCTTTCCCCCCTCCTTCCGAGCCTGCAGCAGAGCGTGAAGCCGGCAGCTCCATGTGCCCATCCCTGCCCTGCCTGCTGCCCCGCTCCCGCATCGCCCTGGCCGGACCGGACGCCCGGCACCAGCTGCCTCCGCTGATTTACCAGCCTGAGAATCATTTTTCTTATATAACGCAGGGAGGCACGGTGAAGGTTTCAGCTCACAGCGGAGCTTCCCGACCCGTCTTTGCCACGCCGACACGGACCGGACTGGTGGGTTTCATTCACCAAGCGCCAGAAACCGAGGTACCGTAATCCCCCGTGGGTCTCTCTACCCATCGCCATCCTCCCCGTGGTTTCCTTTGAACCCAAATAGCTGCTGGGACCTACCTCCATCGCGGGCAGGGTGCGGGTCCCCCGGGACTAGTCGGCGTGGGCTGCTCGGCCGCGTCCCTGCGGTGGCACGGAGCCTGGCAGCGCCGGGCGGGCAGCGCTGGATGCCATGGCAGGGCGCCTGGCCGGGGGAGAGCGGCGGCTGACACGGCAGCAAAGTTTTGGGGGAGCAGCAGGGAGAGAGAAGAGGAGAGGAACCCTCCCGCAGACCCCCGGAGGGCTGGCCCCGCGTCCCTGGCTGCTTCCCCAAGGCGCAGGGACGGAGCGATGGCTGCAGCGGGATTGTCGACTCAGGAAATCTGCCGGAGCTGTTTACAGCTCCCAGCGACTGGAGCTCTCAGGGCTGTAATGCAAAACCCCCCTCGTCCCCGTGGCGGGATATTCACACGCCTCCAGCCCCATACGCTGCCTGGGCCCTGACGCAGGGGGTCGGGACGGGCTGTTGTCATCTGCTGTGTCACATAACGGGGACGTAAAGCCCGCGAGAGGGAGGGAAAGGCACGTACAAAGCAAAACCTCAGTGGGATTGATGCACAGGGGGGAAAAATAGTCCCCAAGCAAGGAGCTGGGCAGCCCGAGGGAGCTAAAAGCCAGGAACCAGCCACTTGTGTGAGGACCAGGTAGCGTCTTGGCCGTGCACTGGGATGGATCCAGGTCCAGGCAGCTGGCAGAGCGCTGCCGACCTGCTCGTGCCGCAGAGAGCGACCGGGAAGGCTGCACCGACCCGATTCTGCCATGGCAGAACACGCAAGGCACGGAAAGAAAGCACAGCCCAGCCGACCGACCAGGAACGAGGGTCTGAGATTTCACGTGCAATGGAAAAGGTATTAAATGGGACGCCCCAAAAGGAAGCTGGGCTTGCAGCAGCAGGCTCTGCTTCTGCAGAAGCCAGTGGCAATCTGGAGTCACCCCCTCAGCGCTGCATTCCTGCCAGGGCCGTCGAAGCTGCTGAGGGGCCAGAGAGGCCTCGGGTGAGAAAGGAGACCCAGAGCTTGGGCATTTGACTCAGCCCAAACCCCTGGGTTGCACAGAGCAGGGTTGACGTGGCCAGTGCTGCAGGATCAGTCCCGAGTAAGAGCAATGGAAGGAAGCAGAATTCAAGCCCACAGCCCTGTGCTGTGCCAGACCAAAGCCCTCGGCGTGCCCTGCTGGTGCCAGGGCTGTTTGAAACCTCAGACCAAGTGCGGCCGCAGACCAGAGCATCTGTTCAGCCACAGACAATGGGCTAAATGAGAGAGGCTCATTTGCAGCTCTCTGGTTTAGTTATTTCTCGGGGGGGAAAAAAAAAAAAAGCAACAAAACAACAGCTTTGGAAGTATTTTCAGCCACACATTGAATTGTACAGGCCGGACCGACGAGCTGATCGTGACCTAGATGCATGTTTAATGGAGAAGACCGTGCTGCTCCCAGAGCTGAGACAAGCCAAGCACCGCTCAGCTTTGTGCTTCCCATCGTGTCTCGGGGTGTCCCTATGTCCATCCATGCCCTGGAGGTGTAGCTTGCTGCGTCGGGGAGGCTCTGGGTGCAATGCTGCACCCCTGAGCTACAGTGCCCGTGTTGGAGCTGGCCCTGCCTGGGTTCAGCGGCACAAAAATCAACCTGACCTGGCATAGATGGGCGGGAAAGGTTTGGTTTGACAGCTCCCCAAAAGCACCATCCCCAGGTCTCGGTCTCTCTGGACCCTACGAACATGAGCTCCCCTTAACCTCGCCATGGACACAGCCCTTGGGAAGCATCTCTGCGGGAATTCTCCAGGAGATGTCACCTCTGCCAGGGCAGGGGCTGGGGCAGGGGCTGCCCGCGCTGCTCGGCCGCAGGAACACGCGCGGCTGCGGATAAGCTGAGCTGTGTGACAGGAGGGAACGGGCACAGAAGCAGCAGCCTCCGCTTGGGCTGCTCTGAGCCGGGAAGGCTTTTCCTTGAGTCACCCGCAGCCTTGAGCCCAGACTGGAGCTGCTGCCCCTGCTCCCAGCTCGCTGTGCACTGCCAGGTGCCAGGAGTGGGGAGGAGGCAGAGCTGGAACGGTCTGTTATGGAGCAATTCAGGAGGTGAAGCTGCCACAGCACAGTTCAATGCCAGTAACTAAAACCCTCGGCCTCTTGTAGTCCAAGTTCCCACCTCTGCGGTACCAGTGCCGTGCACAGCACCTTGCCCAGGGCATCCCCAGCCCTACCTATGGGAGATGGAGCTTGGGAGCAAGGGACGGGCTGAACGGACCAAGCAGCATCAAGCTCACCAGCTCTGTCTTCCCAAACTGGTCTTGGCTGCTGGCCCCGTGGTGAAGAAGCAGCACTGGAAGGACTCGGCTGGTCGCCACACCCCAGCCCTCCGCTGACCTGAGCATCTCACAGGCCTCGTAACTCCTGTGGGAGTTGTTTCTACACCCGGAGGTGTCAGGAGAAGATCTGGAAACTGCACCACTCCTTAACCTCACGCTCCTGAGTGCTTTTGGTAGCCAAAGCAAGCAGCTTCTTGGCTAAGAGCTCAACCCTCGGAAGCAGCGGCCACGCAGAGCCCAGCAGCAGCCTGACCTTCGCCTGCAGGTACCACCTTGCTCCTCACCCCTTATTCCCCAGACATCCCGAGTCCTTGCCTTGCCACTGCCCAGCAGCAGCAGGAGAGCGGATGGGGGTTACTTACAAAGACACCCAGCAGAGAGTTTAAGAGCAATATCCTTTTCCCAGGACAGGAGTCGGGAGGATGCTGTTCGGGGACGAGGATGCTCTGGTCGCTCCTGCAAAGCGCGGGGCCGGCGCTGCGCGAGGCGGCCGGATCCTCTCCCTCCGTCATGGCCGAGGTTAAGGAGCCGAAGGGCCAGAGGATCGTACGATGTGTGTTGGTGGAGGAGGTTCTACGAGGCTCTGAGGCAGCCAAGAACAAGCAGCACAGGCTGGTGAGCAGGGAGGGAGCCCGGGGGAGCGGGAACAGGCTGGGTGCCGCAGGAGCCAGTCCTGCTCCTCCAACTGCGCCGGGAGAACAAACAGCACCGCCAAGCGCCAAACCAACGGCGCAGAGAACAAACCAACGAGCTGCTGCCGCGGTTCCGCGGTGCCCAGCCTGAGCTGGGATGGTGCCACCATCCCACGGGGCTCTCCGTGGCAGCAGGCAGGGAGCCCCAGAGAGCCCTACGTGGTAGGTGGCAGCGTGGGTGGTGCAGACGGGCAGATCCCAGGATCCGCTCCTGCTCCACACCCTGGGCTCTGCGCCTCCCTGTGCCCATCCATCCCAGGCAGACCCCAGCGTTTCCTAATTCAAACCCGCATCCTCCAGCCTGGGGACTCGTCCCATGTGCCCTAGGCTTGCAGGTCACTGGGAGGGACCCTTCTGTGGAGATGGTGCCATGACCATCCCTGATGGCTGAAGCGTTTCAGGGCCCCGCCTACGCCTGGAGAATCTTTGGAAAGATTCCCGCTGTTGTTTTTACTGGAGGGAGTAACTGCGGGAGCTCCCGTAATGGTGCTGCTGTTTCACTTGAGGGGTGACACAGCCTTAAAACCCCCAGCAGCACCCCCAGCCCACAGTGCAGCTGGGTTTCGACACTTCTGACAGGCTGCTTGGGCAGACGAGAGGGGGATTTTTGGTAGCTTTTGTAGGGGAAAAGGCAGGGAGAGGCAGAGCCACAGGCTCAGCAAGGCAGGAGTCACAAGGCAGGACCCTGCTTTGCTCATCCTGACTCAGGAGCCAAATCCTGCTCTCGGTTCCAGCCCAGCTGCCTGCTCAGAGAGGAGGGGTGACGGCACGGACACGAATCCTTGCTCCCCTACTGCTCCCCCCAGTCCTGCCCTGCCTGCCCTGGGCATCCACCCCACACAGCAGCCTCGCAAGCGACCCAAATCCATTCGTGGCGCCTGCCTGCGGGGAACGGGAGCTGCTGGTGGGCTGCAAACAACAGCCATATGTCAACGAAGGCTGAGGAACACGATGTCTTTTGCTAAGGGGTGAATCAGTACAAGAGTCTGATATTCTTCTCCTCCTGCATTAATTAAGCAGCAATCTCGGGTGTCTTTGTCTTCACAGCTATTATCTGCGCTATTCCCCAAGTGCTCCTCAAAGCACCATCCTGGCGGGAGCGAGGGAACGAGTTTCCCACCACCCCGCTTCGCTCACAGACTCTCGTTCCCCTGCGACACGTGAGAAGAAGGGAGGCAGCGAGCTGGGAGCCGCTCGGGACACCGGCAATCTCCCGACTCCGGTTTCGCGACGCTCGTCGGGGGCTCAGTTTGCAGCCGAGGTCAGCGGTTCCCCCCCACCCGCGGCATTCGTAGGGTCTCCGCACACCGGTGCTCCCCAGCTCAGCCCCTCCAAACCCTGCCCAGGGGGTGCCCAGCGCCGGGGCCGGAGGGTGCAGGAGGGCAGGTCTGCGCCACCATCCCTCGAGTCGCTTTTGCCGTCGCCGCTGGCCTATTTTAGCTCCTTCCTCTGGGATTTTAACACCAGAACTCGCCCGGAATTTGGGTGAGAGGGGAGGATGTGCTTTGCGTGCCTCAGCAAATCCTCCTAAGAGATGCAGGAGCCTTCACCAAAAGCATGGAAGTGTTGGCTCGGGTGCCCAGCTGGGGAAACTGAGGCAGGGAGTGAGGGGAAAACCCTGGGAATCCCCTGCCTGGGAATCTCCTGCCTGGGTTAGACATGGGGACAGCAACCAAATGCAGTGACACTCAAAGGTCCTGTGTCCCCTCGGCTTGTGCCAGCTCCTCAGGGACTCAGGTGCTCAGCACCTCTGGCACACAGGCTGCCTGCTCAGGAGCTCAGCCTCAGGCTTCTGGTTTTAGGATCACTGGCCCCGGCTTTTCCCCACTAGAAATGAGTTTTAGGGGCAGCAAAGCATCACCAGCATCCCACCGGCGGCGCCGTCCCAGTGTGCCCAGCTACCCTCCCTTCCCACCACCGTGTCCTCACCCTACCAGCAGGTCCCTGGGGCATCTCCCCTCTTTGCCTGATGACCCTGAGCTGCCGGGACAAGGGCTGAGCCAGCCCACACCCCTTGGTGCCCACGGGTCACAGCTGCCCCCTGGGAAGGGGATGCTCAGAAACTGCTGCTTTCTCCCCGCTGCCTCTAATCCGTCTCGCCCTGATAATAGCCACTGACCCGGCGAGCATCTAAATTTAGCGGGATGAATCCTGCCCTGTGCCGGGAGGGCTGGAGGCAGTGGGACAGTGGGGATGGGGGTGTAAGTTCTCACAGGTGATTAGCGATAGAACCAGAGGGAATGGTTCCAAACTACAACAGGGGAGGGTTAGACTGGACATCAGGAAAAACTGTCCCCCGCCAGAGCAGTCAGCTCCTGGAATAGGCTGCCCAGGGAGGGGGTTGAATCCCCATCCCTGGCCGTGTTTAAGGGGCGTTTAGATGTGGTGTTGGGGGAGATGGTTTAGGGGGGAACTTTGCAGAGTAGGGTTGAGGGTTGGACTGGATGATCCCAAAGGGCTTTTCCAACCTCAAAGATTCTCTGATTCTAAGGACAGGTCCCTGCTGCAAAGCAGAGCCCTGGGATGCCAGAGACTGGGGAGCAGCAGTAGACAGGAGCTGGGCCATGGGACACCGGGCTCTGAGGCCCTAGAGAAGTGCAAGCCTGAAGCTGAGACGTGTCACGGGGCTCCTCCTGCTCCCCCCGTTCCTCCCCTTGTGTCTCACAGCAGAAGCATCCGCGCCGGGGGGGCTGATGCGGTGGCAGGAGGGGTGCTGGGTGCCCACGGGCAGCTGGTGCTGTCACTTGCTGGGGGGCACCGAGGGCAACTGGGCATGGAGCCTGGCCGGGGCTGAGCCCCCAAAACCCCCGGGGGCTGCTCTGCGGGGTCTGAGCGGAGCTGAGCACTTGGCACTCGTGACACTTTTGAGCGAACCCCCCTTGGGGTGCCAGGGGGCAAGCTGGGTGTGCACAGACGGACGGATAGACGGACAGACCGTGCACGGCGCTGTGGTAATGCTGCCCTCTAACGGCCACCAGCACTGGTATCTCGGGGTTCCCTCTGGCTTGGGGGAGGTTTGGGGGGCTCGGAGGGATCCCCCCAAACCCCTAGATGTGGCTCACCTGGACATGGACCATCCCGCAGTCCCCGCAGGCGTCTGTGCAGCTCCCCGGCAGCACCAGGCACAGCACCCCGCGGCCGCCCCGGTCCAGCTCCGGCCACCCCGATGGGGACGAGGGTCCCCCCAGGATGCTCTACCCCACCAGCACCGCCACTCGGTGACCCCACCGCCACCCGGGGGGGGTCGGCGTCGGTGGGGAGAGCCCCCCTCCAGCCGCTGCTGCCGGTGCTGGGGCCTCAGCGGCCGCGGCAGCCGGTAATGCCCATGTGCCCGCCTCTCCGCCACGGCGCTGGCGGGTCACCAGCAGGAGATTAGTGAGATAAAGAGAAAGCTCTCCAACATGATCCCATCGCCGCGCTCGCTCCGAGCCCGCGGCCTCCCCCTTGCCCCAGCCCTGCCGCCACCGTCGCGCCGCGTCCACAAGCCAGCGCGTCCTCGCGCGAAACGCCGACACCGGCCACGTGCTCCCCGGGATGCACCAAAATGCCACCTTGCTTTGGCCAAGCAAGCGAGCCCAGCGTGACGGGACGCACGGGAGAGCGGCTGCTTGAAATCCGGCGGCGCTGCCGGTCACCGGTACCCACAGCCCCGGAGAAGGAGCTCGGCGAGTGGAGATCCGCGTTGCTGCTGCGAACCGAAGAGCGCGTGGCCCACGGGTGCACACCAACCAGCTGTGGTGCTGGGAGCCCAGTCACCAGCCAAAGCCTCGCTCCGGAGCTGCGGGCGATGGCCAGCGGGAGGCAGGGGACGTCCAACGTCACCCCAACACCATCGGGAGCTGCTCTTTGCACGCACGAGGTGGGCAGAGCGCGGCGGGGAAGGCTGAGGGGGGGAAGCCACCAACGCCTGTGCATCACGGGTTGGGCATCACCAGGCAGAGCAAAGTCTTGTCCCCAGTGTGTGGCGCAGGTGGCAGCCCTTTGCTGGTCCCCAAACCCAGTTGCGGGGTTACTGGTTGGTGCTGCTCCCCACAATGGGTACCTGGGGGTGAGATATCTCTGGGGTTACACCACGAGAACTGGTGCCAAAGGCTCAGGTTGTGCCATGGTCCCATTCATCTCCTCCAGCCACCCCAGGAGGTGCCTCTCGGGGAGCCTCAGGGGGTACAGAGTGGAGGAACCCCGTGTAGCTGGCCCCAGGAGGGTGGGCTGGCACTGGCAGGGATCCCAGGGTGAGGAACCAGCACGGGTGAAAGTAAGGAAGAGAAAACTGTGGGAACCAAATTAAGGAACAGAAAAGGGAAAAGCAAACTCAATAGCTGTTCAAAAAGCGCTGGCTGAGGCTGAGCGATCCCACGAGGGACTAATCCAGCGTGTGCTCGGGTCCCTTACGCAATGCGTGGAAAATTCGGTGTGAAATTTCGGGGGGTGGAAAGGGCTCTTTCGACAGGAGCCCTGCGCGTCCCTGGGGTGGCAGCTTCCAAACGGAGGGTGAGAGGGGCAGGAGGTGGCTGACCCCTGGTGCAAACCCGCTTGCTGGGGGTGGTGGAGCCGTTCTGGGTGTTGCTGGAGCCCAGGGCACCGCAGCACCCAGGGTGCGGCAGCACCAACCATCCCCATGGAACAGGAGCCGCTGGCTGTGGGCAGGAGACTGAGTTTCCCGAGGGCTCCGGGAAAAATAATCCGGCATGAGAATATCACATAGCTCTTGTTTCTCTAAATAGGTTATTTTTTCCACTGCCTCACAAAGGCCCCAGTATCGTCTCTCTTCTTATTACTCTTTGTGTCATATGCAGTTAATTATTCATCCCCTTATTTCTGCGCTCTTCGTGCCGCTCCGGCAGCGGCCGCGGCCCCGCTCTGCTGTCCCAGCGCGAACTGCTTCGGCTCGAAGCTTCGGCCGGAACCCCAGAGAGCTCAGTGACACCAGGCTCCTTGCACGGCCAATGCCTTGGGCCACATGGAAGAAATTTCAGCTGTAGATGCTCAAAATAACAACCTGAACGACCCCTGGCCCTGCTTGGGTACTTGGTCTAGGTGCACCGTACCGGTGAGAACGCCAGGGAAGGCTCGGGGTGCCCTGATTTGCACAATAAGCAGGGAAGGGAGACCTGGGCAGCTGTTTCTTGTGAATATAACAACTTGTCTGTCCTCTGGGAGCAGATTCCCATGTCCCAGTGGCGGCCCCGGCCCCGCGGGGCTGTGGCAGGGGAGCGGTGCTGGCACCCGCTGCAAGCGGCAAGCGTCAGCTGCGGCTCAGCGCTGAAAGAGCCCAGCGAAAACAGAAAGAAAAAGTATCTGGTTGATCCTCTTTCCATGAGCTCAGAGGGCAACAGAAGTCTCCAGGTCAGATTTCCCTCTCGGGGACTGGGTGCCAAGCAGAGAGGAGCGGCTGGGTGGGGGTTGCGTGGGAAGCATCGTCCCTCAGCCCCTGTACTCGCTGGGTCCTGCTGCTTGTGGGGAGCCCCTGGACTCGACACCCCTGCTGCTCTCCCACCCTGGCCACTGCCACCTTCATACAGAGCAATTCCTGTGGAAGCCACCCAGCCACCCAGCCATGAACCCCCACGGGGTGCCAGAGCCACCCCAGCCACCTCCTTGCCCCAAGTGCTGCTGCTTCGCCAACTCATTGCTGGTATTTTCAGGTCAACTGAGAAATGAAGAGGACGCATCTCGCCCCCAGGGCTGCAGAGAGCGGTCTGAGAGCGTGACACCCCCTGAGCGCCAGAAGCCACGGAAAGACGCCGACACGGAGAATCCCACCAGCACCCGCAGCAGCTCTCGCCGCTTGCGGCAGGCACGCCGTGCTAATCTCAGCTCTTTCATAATTCACGAGGATAAACGCTAGATGGAAACACCATCCTCTCTGTTAGCTCCGCACAGGGCAGCTTGGAAATCACTTTGGATGGGACCAGTTTGCAGCTGCCTGGTCAGACCCTAGTAGACTCCCAGCACCTGGGATCCCTCAGCACCACATCTCCACNGATCTCCTTCCCACACCGTTCTGGGATGCTCTGCACCCAGTCCTGCCCCAGTACCCCAGCCCCTCAGGGATGTCCCCACGGCCCTACCTTATCGGCCAGGCACTCGGTGTCCTCGGTGAGCAGGTAGACAGCCCCGCTCTCGGCCAGGAGGATGGCAGTGTCGGTGGTGGAGGAGGACCTGGGGCGGCCCTGGTGCTGATGCAGGATGGCAGTGAGGCTGCTGTCCTGGGGGGCCTTGCGGAGGAGGTGGGGACTCCCTTTCTGAGGCTCCAAGGAGCCGCTCTTGGCTCGCCGGCTGCCGCTGTGCAGGCTGGTGCCGCGCTTGATGGAGGGGCGAGAGCGGATCTGCTGCAGCACCCGGTTGAAGGCGGTGGGACGCGCCGGGAGGTCGTGCAGGGACATGGCGTAGGAGACGCGGTGCATCTCCGGGGACCGCTCCTTCTCGTCGGGGGAGTCGTGGTCGGACATGCCGTAGTGCGGCGGCAGCGAGTCCTGCGAGTTCTGGTGCTCCCGCTCCCGTGACCGCCGGCGGCTGTGGAAAAGGTGCTTCAGGCCATGGCCAAACATGGACCCTTCGGACAGCTGCTGGATTTTCTGCAAGAGAGGAAGAGAAACAACCCCTGTTACCGTCAGGAAGGGATGGCATCGCCCCACCTCACAGATTCACAGATTGCCAGGGATTGGAAGGGACCTCGAAAGCTCCTCCAGTCCAATCCCCCCATTGCCGCAGCAGGATCACCCAGACCAAGTCCCACAGGAACTCGTCCAGGCGGCTTTGAAACGTCTCCAGAGAAGGAGACTCCACAACCCCCCTGGGCAGCCTGGGCCAGGCTCTGGCACCTTGGCGCACACAGCTCTGACGGACGGTGCCTGCACTAAACACTCAACCAAAACGCAAAGCAAAAATTATTAAAGAACTTCTGGAGAGCTCTGGGAACCCCACACCAGCCCAAGGGGATCTACGGAAGGGAACAAGCCCTGCTGCCAGCACTGCACTTTACACCCGTGGAAGGAGGATGAGACATCAGTGGCCATTTGGCGGCAGACGTGGCTGAACACAGCGGCTCGGGGCGGCTCAGGTGAGCAGCTCCAGCAGCATTCCCTGGCAGGCAGCAGGGCTGAAGCAGCATCTTGCTTAGCTAGAAAATCCAGGATTATTCCAGCTTGGAAGCCTCAGCCACCAACGTGCTGCCAGGAGCCACCTGCTCTCCAAAATGTGCTCCAGGAAAGATCAGTGAAGGCTTTTCCCCAGCGGATTCTCCACGGCCTCCGAGCACAGCATGGACCAGGCTGCCCTCGCTTACGGGGATGAAACCGCAGCTCGTGGCCCAGTGCCACCAAACCCAGTCCTTGCTGGGCAGCAACCGGTTTCCAGCAGGAGATGGGGGCACGTCGCTCCCCTGGGTACCCCCAGTTCCTCCTCTCCCAGGGGGTGAGACTTGAGCCTCCCGTTCCCACAGAGGACACGGCTTTTCTCGTGACGGCTCCTGGGAAGCCGGGTGGACGCCGGCCGCGGCGCAGTCATGCAATATGGATGGTGGAACAGATCGTGCTCTTGATTACAGCCGGGTCAGCCCGGAGAGGTTTCCCCGCAGTCACTGGAACGCCCAGATTTGCATCCATGGGAGATTTTGGCCGCGTGCCCTCCACGGTCCCTTGTGCGTGGCACAACAGGAGGGTGGGCAGCAACTTCCAGCATCTGCGAAAGGCTCAGCAGATCCCTGATCCCTGCACCACGGTGGCTCTCAGGCAGCAAGGAAATGATCTTGGGACACCGAAAGACCCTCCCGAAGCAGCCTCAGCTCCCAGGAACCCAGCAGATCGCAAGGCACGAGCCTGCCTTCTGCTCCCTGGCTCGATTTTGGAGCTCAGCCGAGCACCCCACCTTTGAGGACGCCAGTCCTGACCCTGCTGACGTTCACCGCTGATTTATTGCGGCTCGGACTCTCCCCAGGGATGCCGGTTCCCGTAAGCGCGGCGCTGCCGTTAACTCCTGCTTGAAAACCAGCGCGAAGCGGCCGCAGAACCGGGAGCTACTTATAGCCCCAGCGGATACTTGGCAAAAGCCCCAGATTTTAGGCAAACGGCGATGTTGGAGACACGACCTGCAGGGGCTGCAGACGTTGGAGGATTTCATGGCCGTACAAAAAGGGCTCCTTCTCCTGAACCCACCCAAACGTTAAAGTCACAAGGTCCGAATCCAGAAGGGCCTAATTCTGATCACACCAGTGATATCGACGGGGAATCAACAATTCAACCCGGTGTCATTAAACGCTCCATAGGCAAACCCGTTAATCCTTCCGCGATCCGTTCAGCGTGAAAATTTCCATCCTTTTCGGCTTTTCCTAGGAAATACAGAATAAATCTACGGTGCCGAATTGCTACTTGAGGAAATAGTGATTTAAATTTTTATTCTATTTATAGGGTCTCTATGGAAACAGAGGCAGCGTTAGATAAGTAATAACTCTAAACCCCCAGATTTCTCCCGTGGAGGGCACGGCGTACCCTCAGGGGCGCAGTTAGCCCTTTAGAAGGTCCAAGTGATGAGAAACAACCAACTCCCTTCCTTGAGGGTGACGGAAACAAAATAAAAGCCAAGCTGGCAATAACGGCAAGGCTTTTTTTTTTTCTCCAGCAGAAGCGTGGAGGTGGAAACCAGCCGCTCTCAGGGGGTTCCTGGCCCAACAGCTCCATCGGATGGAAATTTGCCTTTGAAAAGTAAATCTCCTCAGGCCCTTTCCAAGTTTTCCTGAAAGAACTTTTCCTGGGCTCTGCAGGGAGAGCTCCTGGTGGGGAGGTAAGTGAGGAAGAAGGGGAGGGAAGCAAAAAGAGGAATCCCAGCCCTGCTGCCTCGGGTTTGGACCCCACCAGATGGGCGGCTCGTCAAGCTACAGGCTTGGCTACATTAAAGAGCGGCCACGATGGGCAAGCCGCTCTGCCAAGGGTTATTGCGGAGAATTTGCTGATGTCAAATCTCTGTTTTCCTCTGTTACTCCGGGATATTATTGCTCTTCCAAAGCAGAGGCTTTTTTTTTTTTTCTGGCACGAAACTACTCGTGGCTCAGCACAGAGCGTCTGCACGGGCTATTTTGGAACAGCAGTTGCTTAATAACCGACGCGATGGAGACGGAGATGGATTTCTCGGTGCTGGCACCCGTAAAACACTAAGATTAATACAAAAATATCTTTATATTTCTTTGGGTTTTTCAGTAACGCAGCCAGGGTCTCATGCTCGGCAGCGGGGACTTGTTTCCGTGGACTTCAAAGGAGCGGCTCCTGCTTCCCATCCCCTGTAAGTGGATCAATCCTGGCCGGTGGCCTGGGGGTCAAGCCTGAGGCGCAGGGTTTGGCTGAGCCGGGCTCTGGGCTGAGCACGGTGGCACCTTCTGCCTCCTTCTGAAGTCTTTCTCCACTGGTGGGAACTCATCGCTACAAGGTGAGAAGCCAGGAGGGGTGCTGCCCTTGCTCACTGTGGCAGGACGAGCCCCCACCCCACTCGGGCTTTCCAGGGATGATGTTCCTGGCACTGCCAAGCAGCTTCAGCCCCCTTCCCTGCCCCCAGTTTCTCACCAGCTCTGCCCCGACATCCAAACCTCTTACTCGGCTTTCAGACGCGCAAGGAAGGGATCTTGTTGCCATGACCTTAGAGCGCAGCCCCACGCTGCGAAGTCCTCCTCAATTATTATTATCATTATTCATTATTTATATCCCTGGTCAGCCCAAAGGCTCCAGCCAAGACTCCGCAGCCTTTTGGAGGCATTGCATGGGCATGGGAGAAGACTGGCCTGAGGTCCCATCCCATATTTTAAAGCCTAAGAGGTCCCATTCTCCATTGGGCAGAGATGGGAAAGGCCACCCCACCGAGCAGCTCGCAGCCCTGCAAACACCTGCAGGACCCCACGACATCCTACTCGCCCCCGCACAGGGTTTTCTAGTCCTGTTGCTTCCTCTAGCTGATCCTCCTATAGACGAGAGGGCACAGCCTGAAGCTGCACCAGGGGAGGTTTAGGTTGGATATTCAGAAGCTCTTCCTCACAGAAAGGAGGATAAAACCCTGCGATGGGCTGCCCAGGGAGGTGGTGGAGTCACCGTCCCTGGAGGGGTTTAAGGCCAGACTGGATGCCACACTTAGTGGCAGGGTTTAGCTGAGTGGTGGTGGTAGGTCCTAGGCTGGACTCGATGATCTCAGAGGTCTTTTCCAGCCTTAATTATTCTATGATTCTACGATTCTATCTCCAGCAAGGGGGTCCTACCACCACCCAGCACCCCACTGCCGGCAGCCAGGCTGGGGGCGAGGGGCAGAGTTGTCCCCATGAGAGGGTAGCCAGCCCAGTTGCCCCTCACAGCCCCATCTCCCAGCAGCATCCCGAGCCCTTGCTCTGCTGCTCCTCCCGCTGCCACGAACGCCGAGGAGAACGTATCGCTGTTCTAAAATGGAAAATAAAGCACTCCCCCACACACGCTTCTCCTCCCGGGGACAGGATGAGAGAACAAACATGTGACAAACGTTAGTCATGTTGTTGAACGTGCTACCAAAACGCTGTAGTGACACGCAGCTCCCGAAACTCTCCAGAATAACATCGGTGGGGCTGGCAATGACTGCCGAGGTGTGATTCTGCCCTAGGGGAGCTGTGGACCCCCGTGAGTTCCCCACCTCGGGTGGNAGCCGCTCTCAGGGGGTTCCTGGCCCAACAGCTCCATCGGATGGAAATTTGCCTTTGAAAAGTAAATCTCCTCAGGCCCTTTCCAAGTTTTCCTGAAAGAACTTTTCCTGGGCTCTGCAGGGAGAGCTCCTGGTGGGGAGGTAAGTGAGGAAGAAGGGGAGGGAAGCAAAAAGAGGAATCCCAGCCCTGCTGCCTCGGGCTTGGACCCCACCAGATGGGCAGCTCGTCAAGCTACAGGCTTGGCTACATTAAAGAGCGGCCACCACGGGCAAGCCATTCTGCCAAGGGTTATTGCGGAGAATTTGCTGATGTCAAATCTCTGTTTTCCTCTGTTACTCCGGGATATTATTGCTCTTCCAAAGCAGAGGCTTTTTTTTTTTTTCTGGCACGAAACTACTCGTGGCTCAGCACAGAGCGTCTGCACGGGCTATTTTGGAACAGCAGTTGCTTAATAACCGACGCGATGGAGACGGAGATGGATTTCTCGGTGCTGGCACCCGTAAAACACTAAGATTAATACAAAAATATCTTTATATTTCTTTGGGTTTTTCAGTAACGCAGCCAGGGTCTCATGCTCGGCAGCGGGGACTTGTTTCCGTGGACTTCAAAGGAGCGGCTCCTGCTTCCCATCCCCTGTAAGTGGATCAATCCTGGCCGGTGGCCGGGGGGTCAAGCCTGAGGCGCAGGGTTTGGCTGAGCCGGGCTCTGGGCTGAGCACGGTGGCACCTTCTGCCTCCTTCTGAAGTCTTTCTCCACTGGTGGGAACTCATCGCTACAAGGTGAGAAGCCAGGAGGGGTGCTGCCCTTGCTCACTGTGGCAGGACGAGCCCCCACCCCGCTCGGGCTTTCCAGGGATGATGTTCCTGGCACTGCCAAGCAGCTTCAGCCCCCCTCCCTGCCCCCAGTTTCTCACCAGCTCTGCCCCGACATCCAAACCTCTTACTCGGCTTTCAGACGCGCAAGGAAGGGATCTTGTTGCCATGACCTTAGAGCGCAGCCCCACGCTGCGAAGTCCTCCTCAATTATTATTATCATTATTCATTATTTATATCCCCGGTCAGCCCAAAGGCTCCAGCCAAGACTCCGCAGCCTTTTGGAGGCATTGCATGGGCACGGGGGAAGACTGGTCTGAGGTCCCATCCCATCCCATATTTTAAAGCCCAGGAGGTCCCATTCCCCATCAGGCAGAGATGGGAAAGGCGACCCCACTGAGCAGCTTGCAGCCCTGCAAACACCTGCAGGACCCCACGACATCCTACTCGCCCCCGCACAGGGTTTTCTAGTCCTGTTGCTTCCTCTAGCTGATCCTCCTATAGACGAGAGGGCACAGCCTGAAGCTGCACCAGGGGAGGTTTAGGTTGGATATTCAGAAGCTCTTCCTCACAGAAAGGAGGATAAAACCCTGCGATGGGCTGCCCAGGGAGGTGGTGGAGTCACCGTCCCTGGAGGGGTTTAAGGCCAGACTGGATGCCACACTTAGTGGCAGGGTTTAGCTGAGTGGTGGTGGTAGGTCCTAGGCTGGACTCAATGATCTCAGAGGTCTTTTCCAGCCTTAATTATTCTATGATTCTACGATTCTATCTCCAGCAAGGGGGTCCTACCACCACCCAGCACCCCACTGCCGGCAGCCAGGCTGGGGGTGAGGGCCAGAGTTGTCCCCATGAGAGGGTAGCCAGCCCAGCTGCCCCTCACAGCCCCATCTCCCAGCAGCATCCCGAGCCCTTGCTCTGCTGCTCCTCCCGCTGCCACGAACGCCGAGGAGAACGTATCGCTGTTCTAAAATGGAAAATAAAGCACTCCCCCACACACGCTTCTCCTCCCGGGGACAGGATGAGAGAACAAACATGTGACAAACGTTAGTCATGTTGTTGAACGTGCTACCAAAACGCTGTAGTGACACGCAGCTCCCGAAACTCTCCAGAATAACATCGGTGGGGCTGGCAATGACTGCCGAGGTGTGATTCTGCCCTAGGGGAGCTGTGGACCCCCGTGAGTTCCCCACCTCGGGTGGCATTTGCAGGGTGAGATCTCTGAGCCGGTGCTGCGAGGAGCCAGATCTGGTACCGAGGGAATAACACAGCGAGTGGCAGCCCACCACCGCTCCTCCCGTGGCTGTCACCTCTGCGGCTCCTGAACTGGCTGCGGGGATGCTGAGCGCTGAAATTCGGTGTGAAGCGGGGATGGGGACCCTTGCGGGGGAAGATCTGGGAGGGCTGGGACTGTCGGTGGCTGGGCATGGAGCGCTTGGCCTCAGCTGAGCATCCCACACCAACGTGAGCGTGTCTGCTGGGACACATCGCGCAGCTCCCCAGCCTCGGCTCTCACCCCTCCGCTGCGCCCAGCACAAACCCTGGGGAAATACGCTGTGCTTTGGGCCGCATCCTGCCCAGGAGGCTGCTCCCCTCTCCCTGGGGGTCCAGTGGGGGTCCCAGCCTGCAGCTCCACAGCGGTGAGAGCAGGGACACGCTGGGGTCCCTGCCAGCAGCTCGAGAGCTTTTGATGAGCGATGCCCCGGGGAGATGATGGATGCGGGCGCTCCAGGGACCGCGCTGCTCCTGCTCGAGCTGCTTTGACAACAGCTCCATCCCGGTAACGGCAGGGGAGCCGGCTCACCTTGCCGCTGTCCTTTCAAGACCAAAATATGCCTGGAAAATTGTTCGTGCAAGGCATTAAATATAAATGTACCTGAGGGTTTAGAACAGGGGCTGGCGACCTTTACAGACAGGAGGAGTGCTCCGTATCCTCCCTGTGGTGAGCAGCCAGCGCAGGTACTGCCAGGGATGGGGAGCCTCTGAAGGCATCAGGGGGTCTCCACCCCCAGACCCATCCCCTCCTAGCAAGGGACCTTCGAAAAAGTTAAACTAGCTGGGGGAGGTTGAGTGGCTATGAGGAAACGGGAGGTTAATGCTTCACCCCATCCCCTCCAGCCACCCCCATTGCTCAGGGCAGGACCCTGAGCATCTCATGGTGAGATCTCCCCTTGCCTTTCATCTCCTTCCTCCCCAGGAGATGTTCTCCAGCTCCAGGAGATGTTCTCCAGCTCCAGGAAGCCCAGGAGAAGCTCTTTGTCCATGGATATGGGGTTTGGATCAGGCCCTGGGGAGAGCTCAGCCCAGTGCCTCTGGACTCCAGCTGATCTTGGCTTTCAAGGTTCAAAGGAGGGAAAGGCAGGAGCCGTGAAGACCAAGGTCATGAAACTGGAGATGGAAATGATGTCAGGCTTCAACTTTCAGCCCTTGGCCTGTTTGGGAAAATAGAGAGAGACCCAGGGAAAATCCTCAGCTCAAGAGATGCTCGAGGAAAATGGGAGCGGGACCAAGCGGGCGGTGAACCCCTGGGTGGTGGGACACCCTGGACACCTCGGCAGCCGCAAGAGGCTGGATGTCTCCTTCCTTCTGCAGCGTTTTGTATGGATCCAGTCACTCTGCTGCAGAGCGCAGCAAGCCCTGCCACCCAACATATTTTTGAGCAGAACTATGTGTCATGCATCTGCTTTGCTCCTTGCCAGAACTTATTTTTTTTTTCTTTCTTTCCCTTTTTGTTTTTTTTTTTTACCCTAATGGAGTTTTTGTGCTCAGCAAAGGAGCCGGGGCTGGGGAAGGGAGAGCAGCCGCCGATCGGCCGGGGTTAGGGGATGGAGATGACACAAAACAGCCTCTCGTTTCCAGGTCGCCAGCTCAAACCCATCGGTGGCTGGCAGCAAACTCAAGTTTACATCTGACGCTTCTTCGCCATCCCCCGGGAGATGAATTTGGGGACAGCAGAGGGGCCAAGGACCAGCTAGTCCGAACCCACCCTGCCAAGGTGAGCAGCGCAGCTCCAGAGGGGGGGCTTTGGGGCAGGGAAACTTCTAGGTTAGATGAATGATGCCTCTAATCGTAGCAACAGGAGACAAAGCGGCTGAATGGGTGGTGACAGCGGCGGTGCCGGGCAGGGCGCCCAGCTCTGCCGCGGAAGCTGTGGGCAGCGCCCAGACGCAATTCTTCATGCGTCCTGCCTGGCGAAGCGCGTTTGAGGATCCCAGTCCATGCGGGCTATTAATTGCTGGGCCATAAATGCGTTTAAAGGTGAGGGTGGCGAAGGAAACCTGCATTAGGGTATCGTCCTCGCGTCGATAAAATCGATCGACGGGCGTTTGGCCACTGCTGTGGCTGCGAGCTGGGCCGGGCTGCGGGCCAGGCTGAGCTCCAGCTGGACACGCCGACCAAGGAACGCTTGGCTTTGGTGGCCAGCGCCAGCGTGAGCTGCGGATCCTTTTGTCTCACACTTCCCACCCCTTTCTGACTCACCCGAGGGCCCCAGGTGGGACGGAGAGAGGCTGGGGGTGAGAAGCACCAAGCTGAGCCTGCTCGAGGTAAGAGCATCCCACCTCGCCAAGCCACGTGCGGCGCTGAGCGCCACGTCCCCATAGACGTGCTTTCCCCCTTCAGCTGTTTTTCGGGCGGCAGCGGCAGCCGTACGCACGGCAGCAAAGCCAAACCGGCCCGAGGAGCAGCAGCTACAGCTCGGACATCAAGGAAAAGGCACCGCGTGGGGCAGCAAGCAGCGTCCTGCAACCTTGGGGCTTCTTGTGCTTAAAGCAGCCGAGTTCTGCTACGGGAACTGGGGTTTTAGGTCCTGGCTGCTGCTCTGGAAGGGACACATGCAGGCATGGCGGCAGCCTGGCAGCCCTGGCCTTGCTTCCCAGCTCCTGCCTGACCTTGACCATGCCCGTAAGACCTTCTAGGCCAAGCGTCAGGCTGGGGTGCTCCACACCAAGGGTCCCCGGGGACATTTTCCACTTTTCGCTCAGGTCTTTTCGAACCCAAAAGAGCAGGAGCGGCGCCTCCGGACACCCGCGACGCGACCGCCACATCACCTCCGACGGCTCTGCCGCGAACAGGCGCTGCCCACGGCCGCAACGCGCTGCAGCACCTCGGAGACACCCAACTTCCAAGCAGGGGGATTCATCTCTGCCACCTAAAACCCCACCAGCACCCACGCCAGCGGGACCCCGGTGAGCAGCCGTGGTGGGGTCAGAGCTGCTCCGCTTCCAAACCCACGGGAGATCTCGGCTGGATGTCACCCGGGATCACCCGCATCCCAGCTCCCTTCCCTCCCGCAGCGCTGCAGTGCCGCGGAATTTGTTTTCCTCATTAACCGGACACAGCCCGAAGGCACAGGAGGAGCAGCCTCGGGGCCATTTATTTCTTCCCCGTCACTTCCCAGCTGCTGCGGCAGCACCGGCAGCTCCCCGGCAGCTCCCACACGCTCCGGACTCCACCGGTTATTTACCGGGGTTTGCTCAGCCCCTCTGCAGCCCTTCAACCTCCCCACCAAAAAAACCTCCTGGGGTGATGGCAGCTCGCTCCAGACCTGCCCCAGGGAGCATCCCCCGTGTCCGCAGCCCCCTTGCCAAGGGTGGGTGGTGGCACTGGGGTCCTCCTGCCTCTCCCATCCCCGCCCCGTTGGTATTGCTGTTCTTGGTGGCCAGGCTGCAGCAGGGCCACGGTCTCGGCGGTGCCCGGCCCCGTGTGGGCTTGTGCAAGCTACCACGAAGCATCTCACTCCTAGGAGGTGATCCACTGAGGGGAGCATCCACACCCCAGGGGTGTAACCTCCCCTGGGAGCATCCCCAGCCTGGGAGTGTCCCAACCTGGGACATCTTCATCTTAGGAGCAATCTCATCCCAGGAGCACCCTCTTCCTGGGATCATCCTCAACCTAGGACCATCTCCATCCCAGGACCATCCTCATCCCAGAAGCATCTCCATCCCAGAAGTATCCTCCTCCAGGAGCACCCTCATTGCAGGAGCATCTCCATCCCGGGACCATCTCCATCCTAGGAGCATCCTCATCCTGGGACCATCCTCCTCCCAGAAGCATCTCCATCTCAGGACCACCTCCATCCCAGGAGCACCCTCATTGCAGGACTATCCCTGAGACCACCCCCATCCTAGGAGCATCCTCATCCAGAGGCATCCCCATTCCGGGACCATCCTCATCCTGGAACCATCCTCATCCTGGGACCACCCCCATCCTGGAACCACCCCCATCCCAGGAGCATCCTCCTCCAGAGGCATCCCCATCCCGGGACCATCCTCATCCTGGGACCACCCCCATCCTGGAACCACCCCCATGCAGAAGCATCCCCATCCCAGGACCATCCCCATTGCGGGGCCATCCCCCACCCTCCAAGGTCACACCTGTAGCAGGGCAGGCTCCAGCTCTGGGGCTGCTGCCGTCCCACCCGATCCCCCGCTGTGGGCTGTGTCCCTCGGTGGGCCGCTCAGCCGCTCGGTGCCCGCTCTGTTGACCCCTCCTCAGGCCTCCTCCCCCCTCCCGTGTCCCGGGCCCC
>WEIS01095929.1:4023-16266 GCA_013389965.1 Todus mexicanus
CTTAATGAAGCCGTGCTGGCTGTCTCTGATCACCTCCCTGTCCTCCATGTGCATTATCAGACCTCCTGAAAGAATCTGCTCCATGATATTCCCGGACACAGAGGTGAGGCTGACAGGTCGGTAGTTTCCAAGGTGCTGCTCCTTTCTACCCTTTTTAAAAATGGGTGTAATGTGCACCTTCCTCCAGTCAGTAGGGACTTCACCTGACTGCCAGGGCTTTTTGAATATTATGGATAGTGGCCTGGCAACTACATCAGCCAATTCACTCCGGACTCTGGGATTCATCTCATCAGGTCCCGCAGACGTGTATGTTCAGGTTCCTCAAGTGGTCACAAACCTGATCTTCACTTGCAGTGGGAGGGAATTTGTCCCCCTGGTCCCCACCTTGTCATGCTCATTATACATGCTCATATATAATGATCATGACGTTGTATAATGCAGAACTTGGGTCCGTTGCTGTCTATGCTTCCTCCAAGCTTCTAGTGCACCTGCATCCTATCTAGACACAGGAAATTGTAAAGTCCTGGATTTCTGAGCAACAACTAAAAACATCAGCATATTATCAGCATTTTTCTCATATCCATTCCCATACTGAATCCAAAACCTGGCACTATTCTAGCTACCAGAAAGGAAAATCAGCTCTATCCCAGCTGAAACCAGGACACAGTAACAGGTTCTTGGCTTGCTGGAAGCTGACCACTAGAGGGAAATCCAGAACCTGGACTGTGCACATCTTGCTTTTTGCTCACTTTTTCCCTGACTGTACTGTTGCGTAGCAGATGCCTGCTGACTCCACTGCTGCCACAGCACAAACACCAGTATTAAGACTGCCAACTGCTCCCTGTTTTTATGATGAGGTGAATGGAGTCCTGAGGGTCACTTCTAGCAAAACTGAGACTAGAATCTACTTTTTTTTTCAGATAGCCAGTTCTTTTTTATCTATGATTATGCTGCCTTTGGAGAGACAAAGCCCAGTCTTCATTATGAATTATTTCTGCATCTTCAGTTCTACAAAGGTCTTGAAACAAGTGTTGTCACTGGGTCAGAAAATATCTGCCTGTGATAACAGCTTGGTGGCCTGAATGGAGCAGGAAAGAATAAAGTATTAGCTCTGTGAGGCAGTAATCTTAAATCTAGGACAGATTTTATTTTCCTCTTTTTTAGCTAAACTGTGGTGATTTAGCTAATCCTGACATGGGAGATTTTTTAAAGCACAACAAAGACTTAGGAGCAAGGTGCCATTGACTGCAAAATGTAGCCCTTGGTCTCTCTGTACCTCAGCTTCGCTCTCCATGGGAAAGAAAATCTGTAGTGCTTGTGTCCCATGCCTACATTTTGGTTGAACAACCTCTGATGTTTGTGGTGCTTAGATACAACCATGGAGAAGGAGGCAGTATACCTCGTGGCAAGCTGTTGACTGTGTGTGGGGCAAAAATGACCTGGAGACGGTCTGCTGGCCAAAGGCCCTCTTCCTCATCTGGAGCATCAGAAGGTTCACATAATCACGTGAAGGGACCTTACCAGTGTGTTTTAGTTTGTTTAGAGTTCAGAAATTCTGTAATACCCTGAGGGATTGTGTATTGCTTTACTCTGAGGTGACGACAGAGGTTTACTCTGAGGTGTCTGTGCTGAAGAGACACAGAAGAGGATTATCTGGGTATATTATTGCATGACGCTGATGACTTTTCAGGTATTTCTAAAGTCACTCAGACTTGCAGCATCTGCAGGAGAGAGTTGCAGGATGTATCATGGGAACCAGGTATTTTTATCAATAATGCTTTAACCAAATGCAGTAGTCGTTATCAGAATTGTGTCAATTCTTGAGGTAGAGGCACTAAACAGCAAAACCACATATTCCTTTCAGAGATCTGTTGCAGTCACAGCGCGCCATTTTTAAAGAAATAAAGGAAATTCAGTTAAAAAAAACATAGTGGGTTAAGGCCGCCAGTAAACAACAAGTCTTTAGCCTGTTTCCTGCCGAGATGTAAAATGTCAATGCTGGAGGAATAGGAAAGACCAAGGCTTTTTCCTAAGTACCTACATAAATCAGAAACTGTTCCCTCCACTGCACATGTTAGTTTTTGGTGGCCATCTGTCACTGTTGACAACTGGCAAATACCTTCTTATGTATGGAACTCCCGTTTCTGTTGCCACCTCTGCAAAGCATGGCTAGGTGAGCATGAGAAACTGCTAGCACTATACTTTTCCTAAGACTTCTCTAGAATTCTGTTTTTTCTGGTTTCAGAGGAAATCCTGGTTGTCCTTGCTTAAGTTTAGGATTCTGAACTGTCCTTCCTGGAAGAGACAAGAAGCAGAGACAGGCTTCTAAAGATGCTGGTTAGAATAGACCTTTGCAGTGGGTTAGAATATGATCTCTTTATGTACATCTCCATTCATCATCTTGGATATACTGTGAAGGATGAACAGCAGTACTTTATCATGGCTCTGTTTTGGCTGATGTCTCTTTAGAGTAGGTCTTTTTTCTGGTTGTATTCAGAATCTGGAGATACCTAAACATTTGTAAAAAGAGCTGGGAAAAGCAAACCTATTGTTGGTAGGCTTTTATTTGCCCTGTGAAGTCCACACTGCTAGCAGAAACTTTGGGATCCAGAAAGGGAAGAAAGATTGTGGATCATTGATCTAGAGTTTCGCTTTAGTCTTGCTGTCTTATTTCATGCAAGCTATAGGCAAAGAAGCTTTGCAAAATATTGGTTTATACCTGTTATCACAATCTTTTTTCTTTCTGTAGGTGTAGAAGGTGGATTTGACATCACAGAGGAAAAGTTTGAATATGATGAAGATGTAAAAATAGTAATTTTCCCAGAGCATTTGGATATTCCTCATGATGGGCTGGAAGGCCTACCGGATATGGTCAGAGACAGGGTACGTTTGCATGGAGAGCTGTGTTTTCTTTTGGTAGGGTAGAAATGCAGCATTACAGAGAAGGAACTGCTGTCCTGTAAAGGGGGTCCCGCAGAGCTGCTGTGAAGTCTTAGCTTGCAGTAAGCGGGATTGTTCTGCACTTATATAGTACTTTATATTAGAGAGTCCTGCCTTGTGACTGAGGCTCCCGAATGCTGCCCTAGTACAGATCTGAGCTTAAATGTGGAATGTTGTGGTTCTGGAAGCTTCTCTCCTTCTGCCCTTTTTTTTTTTCCTACTGTCCTAATTCCAGATCGCCAGTGCAGTTGAGGCCATCCTGACAGCAGATTCAGCATCACGGAAGCAGGAAGTGCAAGCTTGGGATGGGGAGGTTCGACGTGTTTCCAAACATGCTTTTTCCTTGCACCAACTTCAGAATGATGTCCGCATCCCACCGTGGTGAGCATACTACTGAAACTAGCTGTATCGCTCTATATCCCAGACCCACTCCCATCACCTTCTTCTCCTGCCCTGGACTACAGCAGCAGATTACTTTTTTTGTGTCTCTGAGTGTGCCTCGTCATAGTAAATTCAGGGGAAATGTCAAACTAAGGTATTTCAGGATGCTTAGTGTTCTGAGGAGTTCTCAGTAAAAGAGGAATGAGATTGCGTGTGCTATGGTCAGTGGGTAGTAACAGAGAGGGCTGGAATCCAAAGGTTTTCACCCTTATATCTTTTTCTCTGTTCCTTGTCCACAGCGGCTGGAAGTGCAGCAAGTGTGAAATGAGGGAGAACCTGTGGCTGAACATGACTGATGGAGCCATCCTCTGTGGTCGGCGTTATTTTGATGGCAGTGGTGGCAACAATCACGCAGTCGAGCATTACCGGGAAACTGGCTACCCACTGGCTGTGAAACTGGGAACAATTACTCCTGATGGGGCTGGTGAGAAGGGGGATCCTGTGAAGGTTATAGACACCAGGCACCACTCAGACTGGCTGGGGTCTCTGACAAGGGAAGCCAGGGAGGATTTCCAGGCAGTTGTTGCCCATCTTGTGACCTAGAACATTCGTTGTCATCCTATTGTTAACTTTCCCACTCTGACCTGCTTCTTGGCGCAAACAAAGTTGCCTTGTCATGTTTTGGAGGAACCTCTATTCTGTCTGTTGTTCTGCTCTCCTGAGAAGGAAACCCCAGCTGCTCAGTTTGTCAAAACTCCCAGTTCTGAGCACTCTCTTCTCTTCATCCAGCAGTGAATATTAGATCACAGGCCATTTTAAGTCTCTCCTTTTCCTCTGTCTTCCTGCATAGATGTCTACTCCTATGACGAGGATGACATGGTTTTGGATCCCAACCTGGCAGAACACCTTGCTCACTTTGGGATTGACATGCTCAAGATGCAGAAGGTGAGAGCAGGGGGTGGTCCTCTTGAGGCCCAGAGGGGCAGAGAAGCAACTTTGAGATGTCTCAGCTGGATTCCAGCTTTCTGTGGCTGTGCAGAACCATTCCTGGTCAAGAAACCCTGGGTTTTGTCAGAAAGAGAGTTGCCCCATCAGCCTCACTTCTTTTATTGCCTTCTTCTCCTTTTCTTCCTGTCCCTTAGGTTCATTTCCTTGGAGTTGTGTGTCCACACTGTAGGCAGGGAAGTCCCCAGCCTCCAAACTTTCCTCCTTAGATTCAGTATTAGCGTGTGATTTCCATGCCCTGTTAGAGAAGATGGTTCAGATTTCTCCTATGTTTCTTGTAATTTATCCTTTTGATCCAGATATTCAGATATTCTAAAACAACTTTAGTATTTTCCTTCTCATTTAATAAAACAGAATGGAATTTACCCCTTATGTTTCCCTATAGCATTGCCCTTTTCACACCTCTTATGTTCCCTTGAGGATGTTTCCTGTTCTTTTCCTCCACAGACAGACAAGACAATGACAGAACTGGAAATAGACATGAATCAGCGCATTGGGGAGTGGGAGCTCATCCAGGAGTCTGGTGTGCAGCTCAAGCCCCTCTACGGGCCTGGGTACACTGGTATCCGTAACCTGGGCAACAGTTGCTACCTCAATTCTGTGATGCAGGTGCTGTTCAGTATCCCAGACTTCCAGAGAAAGTAAGTGAGCTTAATTGCTCCATTCCACTAGCCTGGGATCCCCTGGGATCAGTACAAAGGTCTCCTAGAGCTGGGAGCTTCTGTTACAGTTTTTACTATATGAACCCTTATGTCTCTTAGATTACTCCATTTTACTTTGCAGGTATGTGGACAAGCTGGAGAAGATATTCCAAAGCGCACCTTCGGACCCCACACAGGACTTCAGCACACAAGTGTACGTAGAGTTTTGGTGAGAGAAGGAAGGCTGAGGCTGACTGGGTGCGTTCCCTCTGTGCTGCTACAGTGTGCTTTGCTGCGGGTTTCTCCCTCACGCCTTGCCTCTCTGTTTCCATGTCCATCATGAGAGATGCTGATCCTCGGTGATCAATAAGGATCTAAGCCAAGGAAGTTCAGCAGAATGTCCCAGATGGAGAGGACAGAGTGCACCTCAGCATTCTTTAGAGGCTCTTAAGTGAAGTGTGTGGTGAACACAGTACCATCTGTTACCACGGGGGCATTACTAGTAGGCGTATTCTATCTGCGAAACAGCAAAGAGGTGTTTGCTTTCTGCAGTGGAGGGAGATGGCGAAGAGCAAAGAAATACATACATTTAGGCAACTTTATTCTGAGTGGATAATTTATCTATGTTTAAAGAGGCTTCCTGCAAGGGAAGTTGTGGAAGCAATAGAAGAACATACAGAAGAAGGAACACAAGATTTGGGAGTGTGTTACATTTTAAATACATGACTTCTGTGCTGCATCTGCTCTAAACTAGCAAAGCAGTATATGGAGGTTTGGGGTGGAAGAATGGAAGGTGACATTTGTAAGGTAAGGGAGGATTCTAAATTTGGACAGCCTGGAGCAAGGCATTCACTGAGGAGAGGATTAAGTTGATAGAGACAGAAAGATTTTTGCCTGTGCAAAGGAAGGAATTGGTAGGACTTGGTTCCAGACAAATGGCAACAGTGATGGGGAAGGACTAGTGTGAAGTGGAATGGTAGAAGAGTCTGAACATAGGAAGAAATAGCAAAATGTTAATGTTGTCCCTTAAGTGCGTCATGCAGTCATTCTTGATCTTTCCCCTGGGAAAATGTGATCAGTCTGTTCATAGTAATGCTATTTCTGCTCAGACAATTCCTTCTGCCCTGTTGTCTCCTGCATGGTCAAGGAGATACACTGCTACTTCACCCATGTCACTAAGCTGCTACTGCTTAGTTTACCTGTTAGGCAGCTGCCCTTCTGCAGGGAAAAAGAAGCTGTTCCTTTGTGTTCTACCCAATGTGCAATCAATGGTTGAGATTGATGTCCAGAAGTCCTAGCAACTTTCAAGACAATGATGTCTATGGGACCAGAGAGCAGACCAAAATGAGATGTTCATGGCTGGTGCAGTACAGAAAGCTGGTCTCTGAGACTGACAGTCCATGGCAGTGCTAAGCTGGATGAGTTGATGTGGCTTCTGGAGTATGTGGGATTGAAGAAACCATTTTGATGTAAACAGTGACTTCTTCATCATTCCAGAGCCAAACTGGGCCATGGGCTGCTTTCTGGGGAATATTCAAAGCCAGCTTCTGCAGATGGGGAACAGCTGCCTGATCAGAAGGTAAGGCTTGGATACGGTATCCTCATGAAGTGTGTGTTGCATGAGGTATCGCGTGTGTTACATGGGAAAGAAGGGAGAACCCTTTCTGAAGGCATGTCCTAGGGCTTGTTCCAGGGCCCTGTCACATGAAGAAAAGCATGGCTAAAAGTAGAATGCTACGTACCAGCGCACATGCTTGACACAACCACCTTCCTCTTCTACCTTGTTATTTGCAGGGTATGCAAAATGGCATTGCTCCACGTATGTTTAAGACCCTCATTGGAAAGGGACACCCAGAATTTTCTACTAACCGTCAGCAGGACGCCCAGGAATTCTTTCTGCACTTCATCAACATGGTGGAGGTAATGACTGAGTCTTATCTGTTAAATGATGGCAAGGCCCAGCTTTGTTTTCTCCCCACAGTAGTGGTTGAGGAGTGGAGGTGAGAAGCTGATAATTGGAGCAGACAGGGGCAGAGAACATGGGGAAATGGGCCAGCTAGCACCTGCAGGAGCAGAGTAGAGATGCTTGGCCAAGTTTTCAGGGCTGATTCCTTGGAGGACTGTCATAGCTGGAGATGTAAATTGTCTCCTTTAGGAGCAGGAATGGTATGGATTCCTGGACTGGAGAAGTTGGCTCTAGTTTACTCTTTGCTATCTTTTCCAGTGCACTAGGTACAGCAGTGAATACTCTTTATCCATGTCCTGTGTGGAGCCACTGCTACTGCAGATACTTACTTCTGCCATTCTGATGTTACCTCTGTCCTAATCTCTCCTGCTTCAGAGGAACTGCCGCAGCTCGGAGAATCCTAATGAGGTTTTCCGGTTTCTGGTAGAGGAAAAGCTGAAGTGCCTGGCCACAGAAAAGGTGAAATACACCCAGCGTGTGGACTATATCATGCAGCTGCCTGTCCCCATGGATGCTGCACTCAACAAAGGTCAGTAATGTGTAAAGGCCAGAACAGTAGCAAACATGTTTGGATATTGTACTTTTATTACAGAATTCCTTAAATGAGAAAGGGACTTCCTGAAGGACTGGCTTTGCCACTTCTGAAGCCAGATTGATTCTTCACCTGCTTCTCAGAGATGGGGCTGATTTCTTCAGAGGTGGTGTGACATGGTGATGGCCCTCTAGAACCTTTCCCTGCAACACCACAAGCTGGGCTGTAATTCAACAGCAAAACAGGACTGCAGTTGCAGAACAGTGCTCTGGAAAACATTGTCTACTTTACGCTCCATTCTTGATGGTGTTTACCTATAGACCTATTCTGCCTCCAGACATTGCGTTGTAGGTACCTAGATGAGGTCTTTGACTCCTGCTTTATTCTCTAGATGAACTACTGGAATATGAGGAGAAGAAACGTCAGGCTGAGGAGGAGAAGCAACCACTGCCTGAGCTGGTGCGAGCCAAAGTGCCTTTCAGCTCCTGCCTAGAGGCGTATGGAGCTCCAGAGCAGGTGGATGATTTCTGGAGCACAGCCTTGCAGGCCAAGTCTGTGGCTCTCAAGTGAGTGTGTGTGAGTTGCCAGCTAGGCTATGACAAACTGGCAATAGCTGCATCTTTGGGCACAACTTAAAGTTGCTTGGGGAAGAAGTGTTACCAAAGCTTTGTAGTTCTCCATACCCTGGGCCCATGGAACATTGAAACAGAGGGGGAATGAGTTCATCAATGATGGAATGATTGTCCCCAAGGGATTACTGTGGACGGAACAGCAGTGCTACTGAAATCCTTACCATCAGATTTCAGTTGCTGAGTGACAATGAAAATACAGTGATATTCCAGAAAATGTGCAACTTTTACCCTGCATTAAAAATGTGGCTTTAAAATCAGTACTGATGGTATGACAACACTGGTGTTGCATTATCTCTAAAATTTCTTCTAAGGAAGTTTTTAGCTATTAAAATTTTGAGCAAAACACTGAGTGTAACTGACATGTGAGTTATTTTAAAGAATGCTAACTTAAATGCTTGTGTTTAACACACAACTTCAATTTGTCTCACTGCCTGCAGCACATGCAGCAAGTGCAAAGGTGCAGTAAGAAGATTTCAAACTTAAGCAGCTTACTGCAGTGATGCTACTGACTGTTCTGTGGTGAAAGGGTAGTCCTCAAAGAACTGGAAGTGTTTTTCTAACAAATACTATAGCAGTAGCTACTATAAACAAACAGTCAGTAATGCAATCGTTGAAAAGTAACATTTTGGTTTGCTTTTAAGTAGTGAGTTGTGTTCAAACATTTCGTAGGAATTAGCATTGAATATAAACCATTGCTTAAATTAATTTTATGATGTTACAATTATCCCATGATAAGTATCTGTCTCTTTTACTACTGCTTCTCCCTTCGCAAACATTTCCATTTCATAGATTCCAGACACCTTTTCTCTCAAATTGTCTAACTAGTGTTCAGTCAAATTCAGTTTGCTTAAAATTCACTGCTTCTGCTTTGTATCTGAGGAAGTGCTCTTGTGCTTGAAGGCTTGTCAGTTCTGCAGCTGTATCTGTCAGTCTAATAAAAGATGTTCTTTTCTTTACATTACTTAAGGGTTAGACTTCTAATTAAATACTAAACTCCAAGAAGGCTTGTAAAACACAAGATTGGAAGTTAGCGAACATGTACTATTTTTCCTCAGCTCCCAAGATTTAGTGAATGTTGCATTCTGTCTACCAAAGCATCTGCTTTAGAAATGGTTCTGTGTTTGAGGAGCTTTAAGCTCAGCATAGGGAGAGCTGTACTGACACATTTATAAATCATTGCTGCCAAAGTGTTTAAAAATATTATTTATCTCTTTCAGAACAACACGGTTCGCCTCTTTCCCAGATTATCTCGTGATCCAGATCAAGAAATTCACTTTCGGTCTGGACTGGGTGCCCAAAAAGCTTGGTAAGACAGATGAGAAGTACAGACCATATAGGTATTGGGAATTATATATGTGTATTGTGGCCATTACTGCTAGCTACCCCAAAAGGAGCTGCAGACTGTAGCATTTTGCATCCCAAGGGACTTACCCTTCTAGATCTCCTAACCAGGTCCTTTGTTTCTGCCCCTACGGGGAGGCTGAGCAAGACTGTATCTTGCAGATGTCTCCATTGAAATGCCAGAGGAGCTGGATATCTCTGCACTGCAGGGAACAGGACTGCAAGATGGAGAAGAAGAAATGCCAGACATTGCACCCCCACTGGTGACACCAGACGAGCCCAAAGGTAGCCTGGGGTTCTATGGCAACGAGGACGACGACTCCTTCTGCTCCCCTCACTTCTCCTCTCCGACATGTTAGTGATTCTCCTCCTCTTCCTGATCCCTGACTCATTTCCTTGCTCTCCTTGTCTTGTCTCCTATGCTAGCAGTTTCTGCCTGCTCAAACTTTCCCTGTCCCTCTGTCAATGAATGCTGTTTGCCTCCCTTGCATGGCTGTTATGCAAGGGAGTTTGTTGATTCCTTTTCCATGCAAGATGGGGAAGTGGCATATTTAGAGGGGCAGAGCTGGGATTTATACAAAATTTAACTGGTAGAAGTATTTTATTTTCACAAAGCACAGTGGGAGGTTGAGTTTGGAGGGTAGCGAACAGCCAGTGCGCCTGAGTTCATGAGTTGAATCCTTTTGTTCTCTGGTGTGCCTGTGTGTGACTGCACTTCTGAAGAAGGTAGTAAAGGATGAGAAGAGCAGAGAGAGGGTGGGAGTGGGTGGCTCTAATCTCTGTCTTCCTACAGCACCCATGTTGGATGAGTCAGTGATTATCCAGCTAGTGGAGATGGGCTTTCCCATGGATGCCTGCCGCAAAGCTGTGTATTACACAGGGAACAGTGGGGTTGAGGCTGCCATGAATTGGATCATGTCACATATGGATGATCCAGGTATGAGGCCACATGGCCATGGTGAAGCTTATTGCATCTGGGCCATTGTACTTCCCGTCCAACTACTGCAGTGCAAAACTGAAGTAGTTGAGACTTCAGACTGTATCCCTCTTGAAGAGATCTAACTGCTCTGAGCTGTATTCTGTTTCCTGCTGCAGACTTTGCTAACCCATTGGTTCTCCCCGGATCCAGTGGACCAGGATCAACTATTGCCTGCCCAGACCCTCCTTCAGAAGACAGTGTGGCCACCATTGTCTCTATGGGCTTCTCTCGGGACCAGGCTATGAAAGCTCTTAGAGCCACGGTGAGAGGCATGGGTGATGTCGGAGTGAAAGGACAGTCTCAGGAACAGGCGTTCTCAAGTTCACAGGCTTTTCTTCTTCCAGAACAACAGTCTTGAGCGTGCTGTGGATTGGATCTTTAGTCACATTGATGACCTTGATGCAGAAGCTGCTATGGATATCTCAGAGGGGCGCTCGGCAGCAGAATCCATTTCTGAATCTGTCCCTGTTGGTCCTAAAGTGCGTGATGGGCCTGGAAGTGAGTTCCAAACAGTAGGAATGTGGATTTTGGAGTGCAAACTCAGTATGGCTTTATCCTCCCTAATGCGTGCAAGACCACAGCTGCAGCTGCTACAGAGCTGGTCTAGCTGTTGAAATGGAAGCAGGGAGGAAAAGGACAGGGATGGCAAAGTAAAGCGTAGACCCTTCAGGCTAGGGATTACCTGGAAGCCAGCAAGAGAGAGGCAGAGAAAGCATAAAGTGAAAGATGAGAAGGGCTGTGCTTGTTTTTCCCAGTCATCCTGGGAGGCTTTTTGTTCTTCAGGTTACACTCTGTGCAGAATCAGTGGCAATGCTGCTAGGCTGCTGGGTGCCATAGGGAAGAGGAATCTCTGCTGTTAGCCACCTTGCACCCATGGGCTGAATAAACAGTTGGGAGAGAGAAGGCTAAGTGGCAGTTACCATCTCCTGTTTCCCTGTGTGTTTGGTCTTGTCACACTTGAGAGGGACCTACTTCTAAATTACTGCCCAGCAGAGCCTCCTTCGGGGATTGTTTTCTAGAGGGTGCTTTACTCAGGGTGTTTTGGAGTCAGATGCCTGCCTTTCTCTAATCGCTCTTCTCTTCGCTCCTCAAGAATATCAGCTGTTTGCCTTCATCAGTCACATGGGCACTTCAACTATGTGTGGACACTATGTTTGTCACATTAAGAAAGATGGCAGGTAAGAGGGATTTTCATAACCTAAGGGGACTCTGAGGTATAGCTTTAAATCACCGTCCTCTTCTGTTTATTTAGAGCCACAGAATGGCGTCTCAGAGCTCCTCTTCTGCTTGTTGCAGGTGGGTGATCTACAATGACCAGAAAGTCTGTGCTTCTGAGAAGCCCCCCAAGGACCTGGGCTACATTTACTTCTACCAGCGGATTCCCAGCTAGAACATTCTCTTGCTGTGTATGGTGGGGGGAGAGTGGGCTGAAGGTTTCGGGGGGAAAGGGGTAGGGACAGTGAGGATGAGAGCAGGGTCTTTCTCTCCCCTGTTCCTCTCCCTCCGCTCATCCCTTCATGGCCTCTCTGGAGATACAGGGGGTGACGACTTCCCTGACTGGGGGCTAGAGCCCCTGTGGACATGAGTGAGGGGGTATAAAAGCGGGCGCCGGGGCCGCGCGCCGCTGCTCGCGTTGCTGGTGACTTTGGCGCGCCCTCCGCCGCCGGTCCCTGCCCGCTCCCGCCATGGCGCCCAGGAAGTTCTTCGTGGGGGGCAACTGGAAGATGAACGGCGACAAGAAGAGCCTCGGCGAGCTCATCCACACGCTGAACGGCGCCAAGCTCTCCGCCGACACCGGTGAGGGCGCGGCCGCACGTAGCGCACGT